>JAHBCN010013447.1:0-24402 GCA_019359885.1 Listronotus oregonensis | reverse complement strand
TCAACAGGTTGTAATATATATTTTTTAAATTTTTAAAAGGGGCCCCCAAAATTTTAATTCAGCAAATATGTATAAAATATGTGTAGTATTTTTTATATCCAACATACCCAAATTTCAAAAAAAAAAGCTTTTAAAAGGCGTACCTTGTTGTTTGCGGGCATGTTTCAATTTAAATTGTAAATAATGTAAATATTACCATAGAATGTTAGTATAACTTATATTACTTATTATTTATTTGGCATGGTTTCTTTACCTAACAAATTTCCCCCCCATATTTCGTGTTAAACTTAGTTTTTTTATTCCTGTTAAAATGGCTTTATATTAATAATTCATTATGGAATAGTAAAGTACTTTAAGAATACTAATATTACATAGTTAAACTGTTCTTTTTTTGTCAAAAATTACTTTCATAAATTAAGACCCAAATTCTTATTATATCGTTAAATTTTGCGTATATTTTTAATTGATTTTTGTATAGTAAATCATATATAGATATTTGGAATGTGGGCTTGCTTAATACATTCTGGTTGTTTAAAATTATTACAACTTTCTTAAACTTTCTTTTTTTTTTACTGGGTTTCTTGATAAATAATTTTGGCGTCAAAACATTAAATGCGATGTTGTTTTGACTATTGCTTTGACTTTCGAACTTAGCATGTTACATCTTTCCGTAGCTAATTTCAAGATCCCTTTGTGCACTTCACCACATTTACAATTTTGATAATATAGTTTTTATTTCAAAGATTGTTGTTCGTCTTTGAGATTTAAATTTCATTTTTATGTTATACTTATTAGCAATTCTGGAGTTGTCATAAACCTGTGGACTTGTTTAGTCTTGTTTAATTTAGAGTTATTTGTCTTTTTCTGATGTTTGTCGGGTGTTTCCTTAGTCAGTCTTTCATTGTACCCGTTTTGCCTAAGATCCCTAGTTATATTATTATTTTTTTTCAGCAGTGATTCCTTATCCTTACGTAAGGTTACTGCACGGTTACATGGAGTACGTGTGATCCTTTTTTTATTTCGTTGGAGGTATTAATTTCTTTTAAAGTATTGTCCATTGTAAGTAGGTTTTCTGTACAATGAGGTTTGTATCTCTCCACTATGTCATTTAACTAAGAGTTAAGAGTTAAATGCAGTTTAACAGATTTCGCTAGGTTACTAGCAGCATTAGCAGGAACGTGAAATTATTTTTTCATATTATAAACCAATAGATGGAACTAGCTGAAACTTAAAAAATCCATTTCTTACTATTGTTACCCGAAGGGCGAACAAATTTTGGAAAATAGTATTTTAAATACCTCTTATGACATTTATTACTTTAAATAGGGTATCTGAGCCAAGAAATGTGGAACATAAAAGAAAATTGTGTATGTTTGTCTATTTTAATAAAACATATACGTATTAACTGCTGTTACTTACTAATTTTTTTTTTTGTTTAGAACAAATTTCTCAAACCTTTTTAGCTTGTATATTAAACTTAAATAAAAAAACGCAAAGGTAACAATTAGACCGATGTTACTTCTGGAATTGTATTGCCACAAATAAAGTCATTAAAGGTCATGAATCAGTTTAAAAAAATATTTAAAATTTCAAATAAATCTTAAATAAAAACGGTTGCTAAATATTTTCAGCGGGTAAGGGGCAGAAAACTTTTTTAAAAGACATGAAATAAACTTGGGTGCTTTTACGTTACTAAAAAAATGGAAAGATTATTCTTTAACTAAAATATTATTTGGTTACCCTTGTGTTATGTTGAGGTAATTAGAGAAGTAATTGGTTTTAAGGAATTAACTTACCACGCTTCTTTTTTGTGACAGTAATAGGTTTTCCTTTAAAAACAAATAGTTTTTTTTTATTTGTAACGTAAATTAAAAAAAAAATGGCAAATCCAAAATTTTTAAAAAGGGTTTTAAAAAAATTAGAGAGTTCCCTTTTTTAAAGTAAATATTGTTTTTCTATCTTATGTCATATTATTAAACGATAAGTCAATAATAATTTGCGCTTAAATAGTAAGGATAACGCAATAGAATTTTATTTAATAAAACAGTCAAAAAATCAATTCTAAATATATCTTAATTCAAAATTAAACAAATTTTGTTATGGTTTTAATAAAATTCAAATTTAAAAAAAAAATTTCACATGTATTCTTATATCATCTAATATCTACTTACCCAACTAACATCGAAATTAAAGGGGGGAACCTACAAGATGTTTAACGATGTTGTGTTGCACATTTTATCCGTTACCTATAAAACCAATTTAATAAAAGTTTTATTTTTAGAAAGTTACATTTTTTTATACTCGTATTTGATTTAAAATTTTGTTTTTGTAATTTTTTTTACACGTGTCTGCTCTGACAAACCAATGGACAGATGCAAAAATTATTCCAAGGAGCTTTTAATTTTTGTTTTAGGATAAAAAAAAATAAATCGAATAAAGTTATTAAAAGTAAAAAAAAAACAAGCAGTAATATTTAATTAAAAATAGATTTATTTCATATAAATGTTTGGTTTTGGTATAGGATGTATTTTAAAAAGTTGTATAATAATTTTAATAAATAAATAATTTACAAATATTGTATACAACCTATTTTTAATTATTTTCAAAAAATATTGCATGAAGTTGGATGCCCATATTTCCAAATAATATTTTTACAGCATTTTTAAAGATCTTTTTATTCGTAATACAATATTCATGGTGTTCCATTAAAAAAATGCTATCATACTTTAACACCTATGTCGATGCCCATATTTCCGAAAGATACACTTATCAAGTGTACTATAATAAACTTAAAAATACGATTGTCAACAGTTTTTTGCAATTTTTATTCTTCAAAAATAAAAAAAATGCTAAATTAAACAATTTTATTTTGACTATTAATAATGGCATACACTTAATTTGGATAATCCTGTAGAAAGAGATGAATAACTGCCAACACTATACTGACAACATCGCATTGATCTTATCACTTTTTGAGACAGACTAAATCATTTTTTTCGAGCCCATTTTTAAACCGTTCACCTCCATATCTAATCGTAAAGTAACAACAAACAAGCAGTATGAGCACACCCACAGTGGGATCACCAGAAAAGTCGTCAAGTATAATGGAATTCTCAACGCCAATAGCACATCAAGATTATCCAAGGAAAAAAAAATATTTACATTGGCGAAACCATTTTAAAAAGTCTTAAATCTATTTTTACACCAAAAATCAAAATTTTAGCGATTTAAAATAATAAACACCATATTCGTCAAACAAGTAGACATCATTAGCATTACAGAAATTTCCTCCTATTTAAAAGTAACGGTATCATATACCGTTTATGGGGTACATAAAAAAACAAGATAAAAAGAAATTGTATATAAATAACATGAAAGTGCATTTTATAAATGAAAAGGTATTATTTTATAATTAAAATAAAAATGTGGCCACATTTGATGGTGGGCATGAGCTTTACGACTTATTATTTTTAAAATTCCCATCATATTAAAAATATATTATTATATTTTGTTAAAAACCCGGATATGGAAAATAGGATCTTTAAATGTCAATTGGTTTAAATTTTGCCATTGTGCCTAAAATTCCCCACACATAACACCCATAATACACCTATCTAGCTAATATTGAATTTTTTAAAAAAACGCTTTTTTAAGCACGATGCCCCAATATTTAAAAAAAAAATACTGAATACGGCTTCCCTATTTAAAGTCTTAAAAAACAGCTGCTGACAGATAATAAAATTAGGATATATTTTATATATGAAAATATTTTCAATATTAAATAAAGGGCAATAAAATTATTTTTGATAACTATTTTATTAAATAACTTAAATAAAATTGTTAAAAAAAGGGATTTAAAAAAATTAATTGCTGTTTTGTAGGCTCCCAAAAAATTTTTTTTGTGTTTCATTAATTTTTAAAAAACCTGTAAATTTAAAAAAAATACAATATTTAAAAATTTTTATTTACTCAGAATAATTTTTTTTAAATTTTTTCAGTATAACAATCTTAAATGTTTGATTTTCTTAAAGGGGTGAGAGGGTATATACTATTTTTTATATAACTTATTCTGAAAATATAAAATTGGATATTAAAATTGGCATATATTAAGGTATTAAAAAATAATGGAATTAACCTTTGATTTAAAAAAAAAATTGTTTTTGGGCCCAAATTATAAGTAGCTGATTTTTATACCATATTATTATTGGAAGAAAAAAGGTATCCCCTTTTCCCAAACGCCAGATCTTTTACCACTCAAATTTTTTTTTAGGGTCACATAAAAAAAAAAGTTTTATGCCAGTCATTCAAAGTCTTTAAAAGAGTTGCGCGTACCTATATTTAAATTAATTCTGAAATGTTTCGAAATATGCCAGAAAGAATCAAACTAAATCTTTATTACTGCATAGAAGCTAAAAGTAGCCATTTCCAACCTTTCTTAAATTAATTGTCTTGTTTAAATGTAGAAACAAAATAAATTATTTCTTTAACTTTTACTTTTGTAAATAAATTTAATTAATAAATTAACTTTAAAAAAATTTTAAAATTTAGTAAAAACCATCCTGTATATTAAAATTGCTGTATCAAAAAGCTAAAGTAAGGGAAAACCGTGGAAAAAAATAAAAGACCTTTAAAACAAAAGGGACTACTTGGCCTCCCCTTTCTTCTTAGATTTTGGGGTATTGGAACTTAAGCCCCTTGCAGTTAGGGATTAAAAATTTAGCCTAAAAATGTTTTTATTATTTTTTTAAAATTTTAGTACACGCATTCTTTCATTGTTATTGAAAATAATTTTAAGCACCAAAAAATTTGGGTGTTTTGCTTTTTCTGGTCACTCTGTATTTCGAAATTCACTGAATTAAAATGTTTGTGGGGTTGCGGATGGAAAAAATCGTCTGAGCGTTTTCTCAAAAAAATGAAAAACACTTAAAAAAAACTTACTCTCGTTTTTGTTTAGCCAAACCCCTTTTGGTTGTATATAGTATAAATGGGGGTATACCCTTTATTTGTCACACAAATATACATAAAATTTTCCCTGTAACAAAAAACATGTTCTACTTTGTTACCAACTGTGGTGTTTTTAATTTTAAAATTTGGTAAAAGTAAATATTTGGGAGAAAAACTTAATGTACCGTTACCCATTTATTTAATTTCTTTTAAACCCACCCCCATGAATAAATTTACTTATAATTATATCTTTACACCTACAGACAATTAATTAATTTAGGAACTTCCCCTATGGAAAATTCTGATTGCTAAAACAAGATTTTTAGTTAGTTAACTAATTTTTTAATTAGATGTTTAAGCTTTTAATAATACAATTTATAACCTAATTTTAAAACGAACAATGCGAAGAAAAAATTTTTTAAATTGGTCATTTATTAATAAAGTAACTTTACTTTTTTTTAAAATTATTTATAGTATTTTTAAACATAAAAGTAAAAGAAGTCTATATTATACATATATTTTATTTTAGTAGCATTTTTTTAAATATAATTCGAAAGAACTTGTATTTTAAAGAACTTATTAAATTAATTTTAAGCTATTTATAATGGTAGAAAAAAATTTTTTTTTTAATTTTTTGCTTATTTTATAAACACAAATAATTCAACGTAACTTTGGGTTCTGTATTTTTTTTAAAATTGTAGGTTATGAGACTTCTTTCCAGCATGTTCATGGACATAAAAGAAATACTTTGCGGTAAGATCTGTATTAACCCTTTAATATTGTATTTACCGCATGTTGTATATTTACCTATTTAATTATTTATTTTAAATTTAAAAAAATGTGTAAAAAATATATAACAAAGGGCAAAATGTATTAACGTTTATTTATTTAAAAAATAAGAGGTCTTTTATAATTTTCTTAGAACTGTTCAGTTCTTTAATTTAAAAAACTAATGCTTTACCCTTTGTTTGGTTGATGTTTTTCAAACATTAAGTGTTTAAACTTTATTAGTTAAAAAAAATATATTTTATTTACTGTTTTTTATGAAAAAAAATAAATTTTTTAATTAAAAAAAACCACAAATTATAAGTGTATGATACACATTTTTTTCCTCACAACATAGGGGGTCATGAAACTCATTTTTTAATCATTAATAATATTATTATTTCATAGATATTTACTTTTAAATTATTTAAAGTTTGTTTTTTTTTATTTTTATTTTTTTAGTCCTTTTTATTATATCTAATCAAAAAAAAATTTAATAAGGATCTGATTTATAAACTGTGCCCCATTGCTTTTAAGTTTTATAAAATGAGTTTTTTTGTTTCGCAAATTTATTTTATTTATTTAAACAAAAAAATTCCATCGACGTCACGAATAGTAAACTGTTTGTATTGTTTACATTAAAAAATTATATAGCATATAAATTTTCGAACGTAATTTGTTATTTGAAATTTTGGTTAGGACTCGTATTGATTTTGAATAAATATTTAATTTTTCCTTTTTCCTTCCGGTTATCGAGTTAACGGTGTAAATTTAAATTAATATTTTTTGGGAAAAAAATAAGTTTTTTTTCGCTTGTCTAAAAAAAACTGAAATAATAACACTTTAAATTTTCATGAAAAGTTATTTACTGTGTTTCCGAAAAATGTCAGTATCGATCTTGCTATTTATTGTTAAACATAAATATACTAACATAAATTAACTCATTAATTTTAAATAATTGTCAAACAATTAAAATTGTCCCAAAAAAATAAATTATTTATCATTAAATCCCGTCGTTGACCATTTTGATGATTGTCCAAACAAATCATATGTTACAAACTAAAATTTATACATAAACATTGACACTCTATCATCGGCTAGCGTCCAAATTTTTTAATAATGCCTTAGTAACTACATGCGTATATGAGTATTTGGGGAAAAAAAATTTTAAAATTTTAAATTTAATATTTTTAATCCCGTAAATATAGGTTTTTTAAAGGATTGCTAAATCATTTGGAGTGCTTATTCTAATTATGATGGGCTATGAATTGTATGCCCGCTGATAAATTTTTTTAAATTTAATTTTATTTTTTTAAATTTCTAGGGCACATTAAGTATTTTTTTTTTGTTTTTGTTTTTCTTTCCAAATATAAATTAAATTTTTTTAAATTTGCAGTCAGTTCGGATTTTTCCCCTGGGATCAAATATGTTTTTTAAGATCTGCCATTTTACAATTCAAAATGTCGGATCCTTGTCTTACTATCGGGATATTTTTATTATTAAAGCCGTACTCTAAGAAGATGTAGTTTTAACCCTTTATGGGGTTGAATTAACAGGTACAAAAAATTTAGTTAAGTTATTTAGTATTTTAAAGGTAAGAAAAAAAGAATTACTTTCTTTATAAACAAATTAAAAATGTGTTAAATATGGATAAAGGATTAATTTATTTATCCATTAAAAAAATGGTTATTTAGTGTTTTTTTACTTTCTTTGAAAACGTATTAAAAAAAAATACTTTTTTAATATATTATATAATTTAATTTTTTAAAAAACTAATTAAAGTAAGGTATAAAAAATTTATACACATATATTTTTAAAAAACCTATTTTTTAAACATGAAAAAATTTTTCTTAAATTTTTTCTTCTGGCCTTTAAAAGTCGGCCCTGTATATAAAAATTTTAATTTTGAATCAAAGAACAAACAATTTTGCTTAAATGAATTAGGTCTCAAGTTCACCTCAAATTTTGTATTTAGCTCAAAATGAGTATATTGAGGTGGAAGCTGTACAGAGTTTGGTTAGTGCCACCACATTAATAATTTATATGAGTTGTGGTATTACTAAGTGTTGTTTAAGTGTTTAAGCTCTGATAGGAAAGTATAATTACATGCCCATCTTTGGGAAGAAATACTACGCATAATAGAAAATTTAAAAATTTTTTAAGTTTTTTCTAGTTATATTTTTTAAATGTTTTTAGTTACGGCTACAAAGATTTCTTTCTTTTTTTAATTTCTAGTTTTGTTGATTATAAAGGGAAAACCAATTTAAAATTTTTTTAGCAGTTTTTAAATAGAGCAACACTGCAACTTTATTTTATCAAATTTTCTAAACTTTTGTTTGCTTTTATTCCGGGGGATCTGGCTGTAAAACTGTCACCTCCAAAGTCTTATTTTCCTTCAAACCGTTAAACCTGTTAAAAATCCCTTTTCTTAACTTAAGACTCAGGGATCATAAAGTAAATAAAGCTTTAGCCTTTTGATTTAAGATAAAAAAAAATTAAAAATACTTTTAAAAAAGTACAAACAAAATTTATTTAAAAATTTAAAAGTTTTAAAGGGGAAAGGTAAAGTCTAAAGAATGAGCGAAGGAGTTCTCAATTAATAGCCCCTTAAAACTACTTTTAACAAAATTTATACAAAATTTTTCTCAAACCAATAATGCAGTTAAAAATTAAATTATTTAAAATTGGAAAAAAATTTTAATGGATCGTAATAAAAATTATTAAGTTGGCATTTATTAATGAATTCTAACAACCGGTTAAGTTTGGTTACGGTATGTTTACTTTAAATTTAAATGTGTCAGTTTAGTGTTTTTTTTACTTAAAAAAAATTTTAAAAAAGAAAAAAATGTGGAAAAGTATTGGTTCCTCGACCCTTTAAAAGTGATAAAGCGGCCAGTAATTTTTAAAAAATTTAGTTAAATAAAGTTTTAAAAAAAAACCTTTTTAAAAATTTTCATTTTACTTTTCACTAGTTTTAAAAAAAATTTTTAAGGCACTAAAATTTTTTTTTAACACGTTTTAAAAAAATAAATTTTTTAAATAAAAGCCCAAAGAATTAAATTTTTTTTTTAACAAAAAATTTCTTTTTAAATTATTTAAAATATATAAATGATAAAAGATGGGCTCTGTATAAACTTTTTAACACATAGTTTTAACCTTTTTTCCACTTTAATTTTTTGGTAACCTTTTTTTTTTTGGGTTTTACTAAAAAAAATTTTAAAGTATTCTACAGTTAAGTTCTTGTTAATCCCCTTACCCCCGCCTTACTTTTGCCCTGATCTTTAAAAAAAATTTAAGTTCTAAATGATATCTTTTGGGTGTCTTTTACAGATTCTAGCTGCTTAGCGCCAAAATACTTGTAATTTATTAATGGAGCTACGGCATTACTAAACGATGTTATCGATATTTAAACCCCCAAAAGATTAGCATAATTGTACGCCACATTTGCTTCCTTCCGATAGCAATAATGTCCAAAAGTACATTGATATTAATGTATTTATTTGGTCTGGAAAAATTTGGCCATTTCTCTTTAATTACTGGTTTTTTTTTGGGTGTTTGGCCGCATAACAAAATAGTGTTTAATAAAATATGCAGTTATTTTATTGACTTTTTTTAATGTCATAAATACATTACACCCCCAAAAATAATTGTTACTGAATAAAGCTTATTAGACAATGGATACTACTTGTAAAAGATGCAATGACAAAAAAAAAAAAAAGGATTTAAATATGTTTAATGCTTTTGTACTGCATAAGAAGTATCGTAAAAAAAAAAAAGGTATTAATAAAAAAAAATTTCAATTTAAGACACATACTTTAAAATTTTTTTTTTCTTTCTACATAATCTCGTCACCGAATTAAACGTAAATGGATTTTTTTTTTCCCCCTTTTCTTAAAAAAAAAGTTTTCCCCCCCATTTAATGCGCAAAGTTACCACTTTTTCCCATGCCGTGGGAAAAGTAAAAAACCCCAAAAATTTTTCGGGGTTACAAGATTTATATGTATTTTAGTAATTGTAGGCTATTTCATGCAATATACGAAGCCATTGCAAGTTTAAGTTTATTCTCGTTTTTGTTTTTACTTCGTAATTTTCAATATTTCAACTAAAAAAAAAAAAACTTTTTTTAAATTACCCTGTATAATGATAATAAATTATTATGACAATACAAACAAGCATTTTTAATGAAAAGGCGTCATAATATCTTTTTTAATTAAATAAAAATCCGACAAAAAAATTATTTAAAATGAGTAGTTCCGGGCTACCAGATTCTATCCTGATGCAGCAAATACGGTAATTTTAGTTTATTACCAGCAAAATCTCGTGAAAAATATGAGAATAATATAGTTTTTAAAAATGATGCTCCAGCAAGGGGAAAAAGTATTAAAAAAGAAGTGTTCTTGGCCTATTTTGGGGTTTGCAAAAAAAATATAAACCTAATACTTTATATAATCTCTATGTTAAAATGTGTCCTCAAAGTGAAAAGGAACCTTGATTTAAGTTCATATTTCAAGCTAACGTCACTACTTAAACACCAAATTTTTAGATACCGGCCAAAAAATCAAAAATTTTTTGCGAAAAGTTTCAAGATTCATGAAAGAAGCACCTGATAATATTTACCTTCTAAAAAAATTGCTCTTTTTTGGATTAGCCGGTGCTTGTAGAGGAGATGAACTTACAAAAATAATGATTGATGACATACAGGATAATGAAAATTTGATAGTGGTGAAAATTCCTGACAGTAAAAATAACCATAACACCAAAATTTTTTAGGGGCGATGAAACAAATAACGGACTTTATCTGAAATTTTTCCCCGTAAATATGCAAATTTGCGAAAACTACACCCCCCACATAGACGTTTTTTTGTCCAGTATAAACAAGGAGCATGCAGTACATAATGTGTGGGAATAAATTCAATAGGAAAAAATGCCTTCAGAAATTGCGCATACCAAAATTTAAAAAAAAATCCAGAAGAGTACACGGACATAGTTTTCGTCGATCCTCTGCGACTATGTTAGCCGATTCTGAAAGGAATTACCAATGTCAAGCGATTGGGGGGGCTAGAAATCAACGGCTGTAGCTGAGAGCCATTGATGAA
The DNA here is from genome assembly GCA_019359885.1 of Listronotus oregonensis. Lineage (NCBI taxonomy): Eukaryota > Metazoa > Arthropoda > Insecta > Coleoptera > Curculionidae > Listronotus > Listronotus oregonensis. The sequence goes on along the minus strand of JAHBCN010013447.1, from coordinate 13,597 downwards.
TCCAAAATCAAAAAAAGGGGTATGTCGAAGAAAATATTGACCATGAACAACTTCCCCCTGAGCTAAGTCAACCTTTATCAAGCCGTACAATAAGCACTTCCGTAAGCCACCCGCTAAATGAAGTTACAGGTTCTGCAATTAATTTACAATATGCTAATAACTGTTCTTTTTTTTAAATTTATCAACAAAAATTTCATTTATAAATATGTTGTAGTAGTTTTTTCAGATTAAAAAAAATTTTAAAAAATTTATTTTTTAATATTGGATTATCTGACGCTCGTGGGAAAAAAATTTTTTCCCTAACGCTTGCGAAAATGACTTTTCCCACTTGAGTTTCCCCCAATCTGCTTCGGTTTTGGGCAACGGCAGTCGCGTGCGGAAAAATACCCTTTTCGCACTTGTTGGGAAAAAACTATTTCTATAAACGTCAGAAAAAGTTTTATTTATAATGCTGTCAGTGTCTAAAATATCATTTTATCCACTGGTGTTAAAAGTAATTGCTTTTAACATTAAACTGCTAAAAGTAATTTACTTTTAACACAGATAAACAAATTCATAAACGTAATACATAAGTCAAAATAAATTATTTATTTAATTAAAATACAATTACTGAAAATACAATAAAAATAAGAAACAAGCAGGAAGCAATGTCATCCCCAAAGGATCAGCAATTATCTTTTTCTTTGTAGAAAAATCTCCAATTTAACCCCTGCTACTGTACTGACTTTTCATCCAGCGTGTCTCTTAATTGTAGTAAAATTAGCACCAAGTCTGCCAACAAATCAGCTGAGAAACGTTGTTCAGTAAGGATGGGGAAACAGGGAAATTTTGTAATTTAGCCATTAGCAGGCATTTTACCCAAAAGTGTTGATTCGAACTGAGTTATGGTACATTTATTCTTTAAGCATCTTTTAAAAACTCTTTTTAAAGATTAATAGTCACCCCAGACGATTGTATATCTATTTTATAATAGTTCATATAAAGGTACCACTAATTACAAAGGTTCGTTGCACATTAGATTTTGTGTCTGGTATATGCACAATTAGTGATGTTCCCAAATCTTTATGTTATTTATTGTCAAATACACATTTCTTCTGAAAATAGGCTCCAAATACACCGGGTTTCTGGGGGAAATTTGTCGATCACCCTTTCGCTTTAAAAAGGCAACTAGCTTGTTATATCTGCTTATGTCCGGATTATTTATGTTTATCATCGCCTCTAGCATAAAGTAATTTGAACAGAGCGAAGGCGATTTTCATATTTTGGACCTTTCTTCAAAGTACGCACTTTTTTACTGACATTTTTGTCACACACATTTCGAATCATACCATTTGAAGAAACGAACGTATGTAAATTCGTTTTGTTGCTTTAACTAACTAGGCTAATTCAAAAGCTTGATTGGCAGCTTCTTCAATTTCCACCGGGAGAAATTCATTTTCTTGGTCACTTACCATCGAAGAAGAATTTGCGATTATTTGACTTTACTTGTCAACAAAGACAAAAAATCAACAAATTTGATTTTTTTTTTCCTTAGCATCTTATTTTATAAATAAATTAGATGAAATTAGACGTTGAAAATAATTATAATGTCGACGATAAAAATCATTTTGGACTTTAATGGATTTGTAAAAGAGTGTATGATATACGTGCTTATGATTTTATTTTGTTCGGATGGAGCATCCCCTTCGACGTCGTGTTTAAACTTCCCTTTTTACAAAATAAAAAGTCACTTTTAGCACTTATACCATAAATAACTATTTTATATTTTTATATCACTTTAGCAGTTTTTTTTCATTTAGGGGTTTTAAAAAAAGGGTGCTTATCAAATTATGCAGCCATCAAGCAATAAAAATATGCGCAAATTGACATAGGACATGTCAAAAAATTTATTTCGAACCTAATACGTCCTTTAAAGCAAAAAAACGTACAGAAATTAAGTTTTTTTACGAAAATGATGATTATGCTGTTAATTGCAATATATTTTTTTTTTTATTGTTGTAAACAATTACTAGTGAAACATTATTAATTTTACAAAATTGATTATATGAAATATATTTCCGTTATTTTATTCAAAATAAAAAAAAGTGTATTGTTATTATTTGCGAAACCAAAAGCCGGCCGAGTTTGGGGGATCTTAAAAAATATTCTTTTCTCTTCCAAAAACAAGACGATAGGAGAAAAGCCTGGTGTGCTGCTGTAGGTATTGAGAAAAATGCCCAAAGGACATACCTATTATTGTTGTGAAAACCATTTTGATGTAAGTTTTTATGTTTTATTCCAATTGAAACTATTTACACCTATTTAGGTAGTCTGGCTGTGTTTTAGTGAAAAAAGTCTAAAAAGCATTTCGCATTTTAGCATTTTTAAAATCGATACGATTGTCGATATCGATAGTTCCTAAACAGACTTGGCATCCATGTTGAATTTGATTGGTTAGGGAGTGGCGGGCTATTTAAATTACAATGATAATTAAACCTTAAATAGAAAATAAGGGGTGTTTTTTTTTATTTAACTGTTTTCTGAAACCTTCAAACCAAAACTTTAGTAAAAATATATGCTGATTTAAAACAAAAGGTGTTTTTTTTTTGACTTAAAAAAAAGTATCTCAAATTTGGTGCCCTTCCTCTATTCTTTACCGGTTCATATGAAGCTCAGTGGAGTGAACCTAGCCCGATCGAGCCTTCAACGCAATGTGTGTGCACTGTGCAGGGCCATTTTTTACAATTTTTGTTAAATATATACGAAAATCGAATATAAATCGACAAGTTGCAGAATAAAATTTAAAGTTAAAAAATCCGTATTAATTCGGTCTGTACAATAACAATTAATGCGCTGACTTGTCAAAAATATCACTGTAAAATATTTAAACTAAAATTCTGATAAAACTACTCGTCGGAGAGAGTCCGCCTTTAGCCTTTTTAAACCAGATATTATAATAAATTTGAAAAGGAGTCAATTTTAGCGGGTTTTCTGACTTTCCTTCGCAAAAAATTCACCAATGGGGTTTTATCAAAAATGTTTTTTTGTTTGTTGGCAGTATCGCGATCAAATTACAAATACATTAATATTTTTTTCTCTTAAACAAAAAACAGCTATTAAAAAATCATGAACTGTGTTATAATCTTCTCAATAGACACCCGCCTATGGCACAGTAAAAAATCTCGTTATAAAACTAGCCAGGATATTTTTTTGACATTAAAATAAATAAAAAATATATATACCAATTAATTTTTTTTCTTATAAACCGTCTTATTCAATTTTTTTCTTAGATTAGCATTAAAACTTAATATAAAATCGCCCAATTCTTTTCAAAGAATAAGCATAAAATATTTTTAAAGAACAAAAGTGAGCGCGTTCTTTCTTTCGAACTTTCGGGGTTTCATAAACTTTAACTTTTAGAAGGTTTCAGTACTCACTTAAAGAATAAGTGCCACGCCATGAAGGGCTCTTTAACTTAAAGTGCTTTCCAATAAATTATTATAACTTCGAAAAAAACCGTTTAAATTATGCAAAAAGGGGGAGCTTAAATCAAAAGTTATTTTTTGGGTTTAGGTATAACGTAGACATTTATTATTCTAAAATATTTTTCATTTATTTTTCGGTATATAAGAATATTATTTTATATTGTTTTATACCGTTAAAATTTTTACCCTATATAGTGGTTCTTTTTTTATCTTTTACGTTAATAAAGACATGAAATTTTCTTATTTTAGTAAAGTTAAAACATAAATTTCAGTTTGTTTTATTTGGGATACTCGCCTTACTACTTTTTGGAAAATGGGACCCCGTTGGTTCGGGTCCCGGGGTATACGAGCTGACCCTGTCCAGCCCTATTGTCCCCTATGAACTTGCAGATCGCCTGCAACAAAAAAGAAGAAAACCCCCAAAAACCAAAAAATTACAAACACTAGTCTACGTTTCGGTGGCAAGTCGGCCACCGTTGTCAGACTAAAAACAAAAAATTAAACTAAATTTTAAGGAATTTTTGGTCTAAAAACTTAGGAAATTCTGATAGCTTTTTTACTTTTTAATGACGTTTTGTCATAAATGACACTAGGTTATTTGACTGGTGTATGTATAGTATTCAAAAATACCAGAAAGGTGGGTGGTATGGTGTGTTAATTGATTTTAAATTTACCTGAATTTACTTTAGCATCAAGCATAGGTTACCATGTATTATTTAAATTAACAGATATTGATGCTTCCCATTTGTCTTTATTTAATAAAATAAATGTACTTTCCTTTATTTTACGTTTTTTTGAACAGGTTTCCTTTGTTAAAATGCTAGAAGCATTCCAGTTTATTATGTGGTTATTATCAAATGCTTGTTGACAGATTTTTGATTTGTGGAATTCTGGATTTCTATATAATATGTTCTATGTTCTTTTATGCGTTTGGCTAATGCTCTGGAAGTTTCACCTATATAAAATTTATTACATTTACAAGGGATCTTATAAATAACATTTTTTGTGTTTTTGTTTATATTGTATGGTTTTGTTTTTGTTACTTGAGATCTAATGGTGTTTTGTGTTTTAAAGATAGTGCGAATATTATTTTTTTTAATCTATTCGTTGAATTTTATTTGATAAGCCAGGAATATATGGTAAAAATAGATTTGTAATAGGTCTATTTTGATTTGTCTTAAATTTGATTGTTAAAATTTTAGAAAGCATTTGTTAATAAAATCAAGAGGATAATTATTTTAAAATAAATATCTTTTAAAAATTATTTTTCAATTTCTTTGTTTTAATCGGAACAAATTATTTTAATTCTATCAAAAAGACTTTTTACAACTCCTTTTTTTTATCAATATTGGGTTATTAGAATTAAACTTTAGGTATCTGTATGTGTAGAACATAGAACATATTTAAAACATAAAGTTTACCATAGTGGGTCATTTAACAAAGACAAAACGGGGCCGCATTTGTGGCTTCCTCGTATTAAAAATAATTTCCCAAGTGTTCTTTAGAATTGTACGTAAAAAAATGCACAAGATGGCCATTCCACATTTTTTTTAAAAGGAAACCCACAAATATGACCTTGTTCTGTCCTAGTTGGATGACCCTGGACACAGCTGTGCAATGAAAATTATGAACCTATTTGGCTGCCTTATACTTCAATATTTTGACTTTCGCCTATGATTGGAATATTTTATATAAAGTCCTAGATCAAGATTTGGGTTAAAAAAGAATAAAACTCTTTTTACAATTATTGCCTATTAATAAGCCTGGGTATGGCAGATATCTCCTGCCAAGACCTATAAGAAAATAGGTACCGGGGGTCTTTGGGCCACTGATTACGATTTTAATGTCAGAAATTTCTGAAACACCCTTAAAACAGTAGAAATTACCCTTTTTTAGGGGTTTTTTAAAATATTTTGAAAGTAAAGCTCGGATTATCAAATTAATACCATTTTTCAGAATAACTAATAAGATTTTTTTCTATTATACACTGAAATTGAGATATAAGGGCTTATAATAGGGGGTTAAAACTACCCCCATAATAAGAAAGAATACGAAATTATGACCTCAGATTATTCTTTTTGTTTTTTTAATCAATTATTGAAAAATATTTTATCGTATTTTGACTATTATGATATTCATACCACCTCCCTCTCTCCCAGGAGGTGAAAAGTACCCCTAAATTTTAAAAAAATAAAGAAAACGTTATTAAATTTTTTTGTTGCAACTTTTCGTTTTAGAACCGACAAACTAACAATATTTTCAGTAAAAAGAAATTATTAACTACCCCCCATCCCCGGAAAAACTAACCCTAAATTAAATAAAAACAAAAAAAAGTTTTGTAATTGCGAAAAAAGATAGAATTTTTGGCCGTAACTTTTTTTTGGCTTATAATTACAAGATGTACAATGAACCATTTTAAAGCTAAAGTTATCCCCAAATGTCAGGGGATGGCAAATTTCAATTGGATTGACCAATTTTTATAATTTCACCCGAAAAAAAAACATTGACCGTTACAAACATAATATATGCACTTTTTGAACGGCCATATCTCTTTACAGATAAAAGATTGATAAAGAAATTAAAATAAAAACAACTCTAAATAAAAGCTTAAAAGTTTGGCTGTTTAAAATAAATACTTTTTACGCTACTGGCCAAAAACTGAAAATGTCTTACAAAAAACAAGATTTGACCCACATTTAACAGTCCAAAACATTTAAACAAATTATCCGATAGGGCTAAAAATGACTAGACATGGAGACATGTGTTTTGACTTTTCACTAAAAGATTATTTTTTTCAAGCAACTCAACTGCAAAAAATTTGAAAAAAGTTTATTTTGCCCATAACTTTTTTCTGCTTATTTGAAACGGTTCTGGTTAGTCTTAAAATTTTTCTAATTTTATCTTTTTGCAAAATAATAGTAATCATTTTTTTTGTGGAAGTAATATTTTTCCAGATATTAACGCCAGAACGATCCGGTCTCTTCATTTTTCGTTAAGCAACTATTTTTACCAGGTCATATCTTCTTTTATACTTATCGTACAAAGATAAAAAAAATGTTTTTTTTGTCAACGTAAATACTTCATATTAGTAATATATATATAAAATAATATAATATATATATATAATAATATATATATATATTAAAAATTTATATATATAATATATATATATATATATATATATATTTTTAAATATATATATATATATATAATATATATATATATATATATATATATATATATATATATATTATATATATATATATATATATATATATATATATATATATATATATATATATATATATATATATATATATATATATATATATATATATATATATATATATATATATATATATATATATTATATATATATATATATATATATATATATATATATATATATTTTTTTGTCATACTACCACATTATTGCCTATATTAATAAGCGTTGGGCACTAAAAATTATTAAGAGTTTTAATATTTTAAAAACAGAATTATCCTTGCTGTCACAAAAAGGCATCATTCTGCAGAACTGTTATGTTTACAAGCAATTTAAAAAAAATCCAGTTTAAAATTATTTACAAAACAATCGAATAAAAACACTCATATTTTAATCATTAAAACTCTAAGTCAACTTCAATTTAATAATTATATTTAATTCTTTAATTTAAGCCTTATAAAAAAGGCAATTTTTTAACAAAAAGATTTTCAATACTAGCAGCCTTGATCTCTTCGGAATATTCTGCTAAATTATTGATATTCTCAATCTTACATCGCCGGAAAAATATCCCCTTGTTATTTTAAATTAAAGCCGCAAATATTCTTTACATGAAATTTGGTTGAAAAATAGGGCCAAGTTTACAATAAAAAAGTCGACCCTTTTTTGTTAAAACTTTGTTATTGAAGAATTTTATAATAGATATTGGAAATTTTATCGAAAGCATTTCTTGAGGTTGAAGATTTTTTGCTAAAAACTCAATTGTTAGAAAAAGCTTGTTTGCCTAAAAATATTTATTTTTGGAAAAATCAGTCATTCTAACAAAAAAGTTTGTTCATTTGTTTGGTTAATTGTTTACTTATTTGACCTTTTCATGAGAGTCCTGTTTTTTTCTTGTGAGGTGTATGAAATCTTACAGAAATAAGTTGTTAGTTTTGGTTAGCTATGCTCTTTTTATGTTGTTGTGTGTGTATTTTTGTTTTTAATTATTTTTCGATCTCTTAAATCCCAACATAAATTTAAATTTAATGTTTTTTTTGTTGTATTTTCCGATATTGCTAGACTTTCTAGCTTCGAATGAGGTAGGCCCGACATTCTTTAGTTTAAATAAAGCTTTTAGATTTAAGAATTTTTTTAGATTTTCTACCAAATATATCTGCTTATATCCGTTTTTCATGAGACAACACCTACACTGATTTATTTGTCTCTTTTCACAAAGTTGATCCTATAATTACTCGTTTTTTTTTTGGCCAAATTATACGTTCTTGACGACTTTAATGTACTTAATAAGGATTGGTTGGTATCTACTACAATAATTGACCCTCAGGGCAAAGCAGCCGAAACCTCTGCAGTTAGTATAGTCTGTCTCAAAGTATACCGTGTGAGCTCTTGCCTTCATTTATGGATTTTACCTGCCGACAGCAATAAAACTGCGGATCGGTAGGTATTAAAGGACAGGAATTAGGGACGAACTTTAATAATATAAAGATTTTAATTTTTTTATTTAGGTAAGTATAATCTTAAAATTACATTAGAAATTAAATATATGCAAAGTTTAATAAATTTATAACTGCATTATCTATAATAATTACATTTTTAATCTAAATATTTAAATCTAATTCTGTTTCACTATCGGAGTCATCATTGAGATTAATTAAAATAGGATTTATGTCGTTTTGGATAGAAATGTAAGAGTCCTCAATTTTTATAATGTGCTGTAGTGAATTTTTCCAGCTCTCAACTGGTATGTTAGTAATTACATTTTTTATCAAATTTATAACACTGGGACTTAAAGTAGGTGTAACATTTTCTGCTCTGATCTTTGATTTTACTTGGTTCCACAAATGCTCTATGGGGTTAAAAAAAACAGTGATAGGAGGAAGCCGTAAGACAGGATGCCCAGCCTGTTCAGCCAAATTATCACATACATATTGTTTTTTAATTGCATATGAATTTAGGACTTCCAAAAAGATGCTTTTTTTGTAACTAATTTCAAAATAAATATAATTTTCTAACAAATATTCCTGGATTTCAGTTTTTGAACTTGATAAAGCTGGTGCTTTTTTAGCAGACGGCTGTGGAGCTTGCGTTATCCATGACAATAGCACTGTTGTTTTGGAATATTTTTTAAAAGATAATTTTGAAACCAGTTTTTAAAAAATCTGCACTTGTATCCTCATGATAATCCAAGCTGCAGACAACGCAAGCAGTTTGGGACAAATCCGTCTTCTGAACCAGCGTGTATTTGGTAATGCTTTTTTCCTTTATTTGAAGGGCTTTCTTTGACAGTTTTGACGGGAATCAACCCATCCTTTGATACTTGTGTATCGAACCATGTTTCATCAAGGTAAATTATGGATCTGTTTTCTAACCTAAATCTTTTAATTTCTTTGGGAAAAATCTCCAAGTGCGTAATCTGTGCGTTCCATTTACTTTTCTTTTGTCTATTTTGGGTATTTAAATCCCTTTTACAAACAACTCTATGGAGGGTGGCACGGCTAATATTTATATTGGTTTCGTTTCGTTAGCTTCTTTTCCCGTTTATCCAAGGTGGGGAAAACCCGCTTTCATAAAGACAAAATTTTTTTCTTCTTATTGGTCCGATCACTATTTCTATAGGTGTTTTTAAAAAACACTAGTTTTTTTCTTTTGTTCAATTCTTCACTAATATAATATCCCTTATCGATGATATTGGAGTTTTTTTAAGTAGAAGGTTTTTTTAAAAACTTTTTGTTTAATTAGACCTCTACTGATTAAAGTTTTATACACATTTTTCACACCCCGTTTTGCATCTAATGACAAATGATTTCGACGCGACATAGTTATATTCTCGTAAAACAACTTTTTCAAACGCACAATTAAAACGGTTATTCAACACTTCCACTAAAATATTAGCCAAAATATTTATATGCCCAATGGTTAATACCAAAAAAATACCTGGCCCACCCCTGCCCTTATGAACAAATGGGTTTACCAATACCAATAAAAAGGGAAAAAATCGTTTAAGGTTTATTGGGGTAGGTCTATTACTCACTTACCATCCTTACCCTAAAACCTTTTTCTTTCAGGTTCCTAATTATAATCTAAATGCATTAAATTCTTTGGTAAAGTTTTTAAATTTTTTTTAAACCCTTTTTCATCCGTTTTTTTTTTGCCTTCCATCCCCGAATGTCCTGGTACCCACAAGAGAGTTACACTTTCGTTCTCCCAGATTTTCCCAGTTTTTTTTGGCTTTCCCCCTTTGTCAGCTTGGATTTTTCCTTGGGGTTTACTAGTGCCCCTAGTGTCTTGGCTGTCGGCTATTATGTAGATCCGCTTGTTTTTAAAGCCCACCTGTTATTTTTTTTGCGCAGTGCAGTAAAGCATATATTTCCGTTTGAAATACAGAACTGTGTGTTCCTAGTGGAATGGAGAATTGTGAATTCCCATTTCACTGTACACGCCCGCTGCAGTTCCCTCCCCCCCATCCGATACCAGATGATGTCTCCAGGGGGCCCCCGGGGTTGCTGCCACTCACTTCGAGGGGGAAAATTTTTTACCCAAGTTTTTGTTGAATGATTTTTGGGGGGAATCATCTGGTCTGCCCCCGTCCAGGAGGGTTCCCCCCAAAACCCTGACTCTTTATGTTGTTGTGTCCCAAACAGCATAGACACCATTTGGGTTTTCGTTGCAGTCAAAGTAGCTCATTCTTGCCTCTCCCATCACTATAAGGTTAAGGGGTGGAAGGTCAAAGAACACTCCAGGGTGCGTTGGGGTTGTTTTAATTGCTCCTGTTATTTTAATAAAAAGGGGCCTGTACCTTGGTCAGTTCTGTAACAGCAGTTCTTTGTCGCATTTTTGTCCACCATACCAGCGATGCGTATGTTATCATAGGTTTTCCACCATGGTCTATAACCAAAAAGCCCATGTTTGGTTTGGCCCCATTTTTTCCCCCTGACCGCACAAAAATATAGGGGCAGGGTATAATTTGAATATGATATGCAATATTTATTTATTTTAAAACAAAAAAAAAATATATATAACCATGAATAAACTTAATTAAATCGTTATTTGTACGGACATACGAGGTTTAAATGAACGTATAAATTTTATTTTTTAAAATCATTCTACTTATGATGCGAAAAAAATTAGGGGCTTTTTAAAAAAATTATATATTTTTATTTTTAATATTAAACCTTGTTAAAACGGATGCATTTTTCATTTACTCTAATTGTTTCAAATATTCCTTTTGTAATGTGATTATAAAGTTCCTTAACATAATTTTGAGTTATTTGATGCCAGGCATCCATGATAGTTTTTTTCAGATCATCTTCACTAGAAAACGGTCTTGAATTTTCAATAATTTTTTTTTTCAAGTCGTCCCAAGACATTCTCAATTATGTTAAGATCCAGTGATCTTGGGGGGCCCCCCCCAAAACTTTTATTTATGTTTTTTTAACCATGATTAAACTAATCTTGCTGTGTGTACTCCGGGGTTTTCGTGTTAAAAAAATGTATTTACCATTTTTCATAGATTTACCATGTTTTAAAAAAAGATGTTATTCAGAATATTTATAACACTTTCTGTATTCATGATGTTTGTCAAAAACTGTATATCTATTTTCCTATTCCCCCCAAACTCAGCCCATCCAATGCCCCTTTTACCACGATAACGACGCGAGATAATTTTTCCTTCCTTTCTTCAGTCATGAAAAATATGACCATTAATTAACCATCATAAAATTTAAAAATTTAAGTATATCTTTGCCATTCTTTTGACATGTACTTTTGTGCAAACTGGAATATGTTTAAGAGTTAATGGAGGTTTTCTTGTTAAATAGATTGCCTCTATCTTTTTGTCGCTGACTAAGAGTCATCTCCGCTCTCTTTCCTATTTTCAAATTTTTTCCTCTCCCACAATCTTCATTGTTTCCCTGTAGGATCAGGGGTCCTAAGCCCCTAGATTTCTTTTTTTTGGTGAAGGTAATTATGGGTTTATGTTTAGCCCCTCCTTCGTCCATCTGGTAACTGCGTTTAGGGCCTGTTTTTTTTATCCTTAACAGTATTGTTAAATTTTTTGCGCCATAATGACGAGATCGTCTACATACCCCCAAAGTTTGGTGCCCTTCAAGTTGAAGGACATTTAGTAGGTCGTCCATGAAAAGGTTTCCCCAAAACAGTGGGGGCAGAACCCCTTGGGGACATCCTCGCTCCCCCGAGCTATAAGAGTTTCTTCAAGAATTGAAGTATATACTGATCTGCTCTTAAGCATGCAGTCGACTTTTATATTTTGGCTCATTTTCTAGTCAAATAGTTTTAAGAATTTCTTTTTATAGTTCATTAAAAATAAATTAAAGAAAATCCTAACCGAAAATTATCAATAGTTGGCCATGGATTGACTGGTATTTGTTTTGACAATGCGGCTATTAAGAAATATATCATGCAAAATTTTTCAAATCGGGAACTTGCTAATAGCAATATGTTTATGCAACTAATAAAACGAAATCTATTTAAAATTCTTTGGGCATCGCAAAACATAAGCCGTAGAATATGGGAAAGCGGAAGTTTATTTGCAAAACTTTTTAAAGACCAGATAATTTTAAAAAGGTTTTAAAATAAATAATGTTCTATTATTGCAAATAAAACGTTTTACTAACGTTTTCGACCATGTTTAATAATTATTTTAAAATAAGTAAACAGAATATGTGTTTCCTCAAATTTTGACAGCTTCTAGCGACCTTATTATTCCAGATAGAAAAAATATATATTACAATAAGTCAAAAAGTTTCCCCGGGGATGCTCAATTTTTTTTTTTTTAAATAAAATTCGGTTTGGGTGACCTAAAATTTTTATAAAATTTTTTTTTTCATCTGTAAAAATAAGGTCCTAGAATCAAAAAATTTGGGTACCCCCTTTAAAAGGGGGGGTTTTCTTGGGAATTTTTTTTCCCATAAAATATACATATAAAAAAAAAATTTTTATAAAAATTTCTTTTCAATTTATTTTTTAAAAATATTTTATTTTTATATATATTGGGGGGTCCATTTTTTCCCTGGACATCAAATTTTTTAATTTAAATGGGAACCCTTTTATTATTGCATCTTTCAATTTTGGGAAAATTCTAGACACATTTCATATTTTTTCTTATACTTAAGTCTTTGTTTTTTTTCATATTAAAATTTTTGTAAAAATGGCGTTTTTAACATAATTATCAATTTTTTTATAAGAAAAGGGGAAAAATTTATTATTTTTAATTTTTTTTAAATTTGATTTCCCATTAAAAAAAAACCACTTAAAAAATTTTTTTAATATTTTGATGATTTTTTATACGGGGGCCCCCTTTAAAAAAAGGATTAAAAAAGAAATTGAAAAAACTCCCCAAAAAAAAAAATTTTTTTTTAAAGAAAACCCTTAAGTTTTTTACTTTTATCAAATTTAGAATTAAAAATAAGGCTGAGTCTGTGTAAAGTTGCTTATTCCAAAGTTTTGTAGTTTTCGAAATATTGGCAATATAATATTTTTCTGTTGCAAAAATGCTACAGTATGCTATATGGCTCTTAAGTTTTATTAATAGTTGGCCATGACAGCGTTTAGAAAACAATTAAGTACTACAAAATGTGAAATATGAAAGAATTAAATGATATAAATTAAGGACTGAAATTATTCAATTAATTTTTGCATTTATCTTTTTGCTTTGTCTCCTATATATTTTCTAAAATAAGGTAGTATCGCAAGTAACAGGCAGATTTTTTAACAAATAGTGACATTCTGTCATTTCCAACTATTAATAAAATTTAAGAGCCATATAACAGACCATAGCATTTTTGCAATAGAAAAAATTATATTGCCAATACTTCGAAAAATACAAAATTTTGGATTAATTATTTTAATTCTAAACAAGATACAAGTATAAAATTTGGGGGGGTTTTATTTA
>JAHBCN010013446.1:0-24518 GCA_019359885.1 Listronotus oregonensis | reverse complement strand
AATAAGTTGTAATTTTGTTAATTATTTTATTACTAGCAATAGCCAGTTCAAACAAACAATCAAATCTTTCCTCTTTATAATATTTGTACAGATTATACTTTGCAATCCATGGTACTTCAAATTACATTAAAAAAATTTCTTCCAAAAATTAGACCGTAGCTTGAAGTTGAATTTAATTCTAAAAAACTACATTATCAATAGCTGTTTGAATTATAATATTTTGAAACTACATGAATGATTGTTAAAATTGTTTCTTTAATTCTTAGTTCAATGTAATTAAAACAATATATTTTAATAACATTTCGCCTTTTAAAAAATTGGTCGCCATATTGAATTTTAAACCCATATGGCATTTTTTTTTTTATTTAATTTTCTATAAAATAATGCTTTATTTTATAAAAATTGATTTATTCTTTAAGTTAGTAGGAGAAAATTATTTGTTGCGTTTGGGACCACATTTTATCGAATTTGGACCCAGACCATAAATCTTTAAAATATTTTCTCGTCAAGATCCAAATTATCGCAGCAACTTAAGATGGGATCTTAAAGGATTTAAATAAACAATACTTTAAAGCTAATTTAAATGGGGAAATTACTGGAAATGATACTTTACTTTAGGCAAAATGTGAAAAATTAAAATTAAAAAAATTAATTGTTAACTTTTCAGAACACCAGTGTAAAAAAACGTAAAGAAATATTTTAAATGAATTTTTTTAAAACTTACCACCAGCAATAGGCTCCATAGTTACTTTACAAAATTTTCACCCACACTTTGCCGAAAAACTGAATATAAATTACTAATTTTCACAGGCCTTTTGAATCACAATGAAATAGTCTCCACGAACATCAGCTTTCAATAAAAATATTTCTGCAAGTGACAAGACTAAAAATAAAAGAGTGATTGTTTATTATACCCAGGTAACTAGGATAATAAAATTATATCAGAATATTAATTGCGAACTTGGTATTTCCGGTGATGGCCGGATTTTCCCCGAATTTCGCTTGTGTGGACGTTTGGAATATTGCCTTGCCAAGAAGGGGGTTTGTTTAAATATTTATTATAATTTTATTTTAATTTTTTTTATGTTTTAATTATTTATTTTGTCATTGCATATATTTTACTTTTAGAAATGTTTTTTTAGAGAATTACTTTTTATTTTGCTTTGGCAATTAATGAAGTATAAATAAAGCTGGTGGTATTTTTCCCATTTATAAATAACGGTAATAAGTATCAACTGTTTTCCAACAGATAAGACCGCATAAATTTATTTTCGAATTTCAAGCGTGCCTTAAACCATACAACTCACCCGTCCAAAGCATTTACAAACTGAAATCCGTTCAGTTAATCATGCATGCGGATATTAATCGATTGAAGCGGACAGTAGTAAATTCATCAGTTCCCTGCCTATGTTTCTACTACACTGGACCTGTCTGTATAAATCTTTGTTTTGATGGTTTAAAACGCATTTTTATTTTTATTTTTTAATATTTTTAAAATTTTTAATATTTCCAATATTTCCAAGATATGTTTGGAAATTTTCAATATTTTAATTTCCATGAAAATATTTTTATTTACAACACTAGTGAAGATAGTCTTTAATTCGGATCTTAGACTATAAAATTGTGTATAAATTTATTTATTATCTCATATAAAATTAATAGAAAACAAAAAACCATTTGAGTTTCTATTATTATTTAGGGAAACTGAGCAAAGCGGAAAACCCATATATCAAAACTACAAATTTTGCCAGTATTTTACTCCGGACAGACGGTGATGATATTTTTATGTTGAAATTTCCCAAGACGATTGTTGGAAAGTGGTATGGGCATAGAAATGCTCTTTTACTTTAAATCCCCCGATTCCCATAAAATTTACTTCCAATGTATTAGGGTTTTTTATGGGTAGAAAAACGAATTTCAAAAAGCAACATTACATTAAATAATTTATATCGTTTAAATTTATGTATATTTATGTTTTTTATGCAACGGTTTGGTTATAAATATATTTTCGTCTATAACAAAAATATTGTTATTTAAAAATAAACCCTGCAAGTTACTGATTATCCTTTTTAAGGCCACCGGGGAAAACATAGTTTTTCAATTCCGTTAATATTCCTGTGGGTGTGTTACCAAAATATCAAATATGTATGAGAATAGGCGTTTGCATTGGATTATTTACTTTGTATATTTATTAATATATACAGGGTGTCCCAGAATATGTGGAAACTCGTTCTTGTTTAAATACCTTTTAAAATACCAGGCGTAATTTAATATTGTTTTATTATGATGGTGACTAGATAATTCTTTTTTAAATTAACCCATTAAATCATATTTGGCTTATTTAGTTTGCCAGGAACGGGCTAGCTCTAACACACCAATAGCAATGTTTTTAACACCCTGTATGATAAAGGCTTAACAATATTATTTTTGGATAGCTTTACCCTTAAACTAAAAAAAAAGGTTTTCTTGATTGATATCGATAAAGTCAACGAGAAATAAAATATCATGGTATTTTTTTTACATTATAAAAGAAGTTTTTTAATTTACGTTTTGGGGAAGCAATTTTTAGGACAAGGAAAGAAAACTATATTAAAGTATGTCCTAAACGTTTAAAGTTTTAGATAAAAAAGGTGGTAAAATTTTAAAAATAAATCATTTTATTATTAGTATCTGTAATAATTTTAGATATTTAAATTAAATTTGAATAAATGTACTATGTTTCAAAAGATTTTCGGTACCACATGTTTTTTTAAATTCCACCAGTGGCGTTCGTACAGAATTTGACTTGCCTATTTTGCCAAATTAAAAAAAAATGTGGTACACTAAAACATGCTTCTTCATACATAGTAAATACATGACAAATTTTATTAAAATATCTAAAGTGGTATTACAGATAATAATAATATATGATTTATTTTTTAAAAAATTTCCACCCTGTATCTCAAAAGTTAAGACGTTTAGTTCATATGAAGTTTTCTTCTCAAAATGGACCCAAAAATTGCCTCCATACATATTGACGTACAATTAGAAAACACCCTGTATAATGTAAAAAAAATTACCAAACCTAATATTTTATTACTCGTAAACAGTTCATTTTATCGATTTAAATAAAAAAATACCTTTTTTTTAGTTTGAGGTCAAAGCTATCCAAAAATAATATTGTTGAGCCTTTATCATACAGGGTGTTAAAAAATTGCTATTATTGTGTCAGAGCTAGTCCGTCGTGAAATAAAAAGAAAACTTTTAAATCCTGGTAGGTATGACTTAAGCTTGGTTGTTTTAAAATTATCAGGCCCCCAATAGAGGGATAAACCCGGCCCACCAATCCGATAACACGTGTTTACCCTTTTGGGGATGGTCACACCGAATATAGGCCGTAGACACGTCTATATATATTTTATATATATATATATATATATATATATATATATATATATATATATATATATATATATATATATATATATATATATATATATATATATATATATATATATATATTTTTTTATATATATATATATATATATATATATATATATATATATATATATATATATATATATATATATATATATATATATATATATATATATATATATATATATATATATATATATATATATATATATATATATATAAGTGTTATAGAATAATATGTTATACCAAAGATTGTTAATCCTTAGGTGATTTTAAAAAAGAAAAGTTCAAATAAAGCTGTGTCCTAAACCCCTTAACTTTTAAGCAACAGGGTGTTAAAATCTTAGGAATGAAATCGTTTCTTTATCATAACTTTATCATATCAATATATTTAATAAAATTTAGCACACATCCTGCGACTATCAACAACCATTTTTTGATGTAGGAGATTTTTTAAAGTTTAACCATTGAGTCCGTACAGGAACGTAAACTAAATATTTTTGAAAAATATTATCTACGCCACTGCTTTTTCGTACAATAAAAACTGTTCTTATAATCCCCATTAATTTTAGGGCAAATTTGATTTTTTGATTTTTTTTGTCCGATATGCGATTTTTGCGAAAAAAAATAAAAACATTTTTATGCATGGTCAATTAATTAGTAAAAAAAGTTAAATTTATTTATTTCATAAACATATGTACGTACATTATTTTACCATTAAATTTTTCTTTTTAAAATCACCCAAGGATTAACACCCTTAAGGATTAGCATCTTTTTTCACTGTATATATATATATATATATATATATATATATATATATATATATATATATATATATATATATATATATATATATATATATATAAGGGTTTAAAAAAATATTATTATTTTTTTTTAAATTTTAGAAATATTTTCATATATTAAAGGCTTTATTTATGAAATATGAAAAAAGAAATAAATGTTAAATTGGAACTGTTATGTGAAATAAAAAATATTCTTAGTTTTTATATAAAATTAATCTTAGCTTTGACCAAAGTTTTTTAAGCAACCCATTGACGATACTTTTATTTACATATTATATTTAACAAAAAAAAAAGATTTTATTTAGTTGGCAGATGAGTAAAGGTTTTCTTTAATTCGGATCTAAACATTTTCACGTGAACATTTATTTGTCGTCATTAAAATATCACAAAACGACAGACCGACGTAAACAGTTCTTTAACTGGATTTAAAGAATAACCAGATGTATTTTTAGATACTTTACAAGCTTTGTGAGCTATTCTAAAAAAACTGTAATATAACTTCGTAGTTAGAAATTAAAACTCATTTTTACCGAAAAATTTAACGAGGCTAAAAAACCGTAACTAAAGCTAAAATAGCAAACAGATTGAAATGTTCTAAACAAAGCGTTTATGTTAATTAAGGTTGGGCAGTTTCTCGAGAGAAAAGTTAATAAAATTTCCACAACTGTAAATTAATTAAACTTTATGATTACATTTTCCACTTTGATGCGCATTTAAATTTAAAATTTTATTTTATGCAATCAATATATAATTTGGTATTTACTTTTTTTTTGGAATGTTTTAAAAAGATTGACGTAAAGAAAGCCAAAAAATGTATTACTACCAAAAATCTTGGCAAAAATAGAGTATATGGTTTTGGAAGATCGCCAATTAACCAAGAGAGATTTGGTAAAAGCCTTATGCATTGTATTGGACAGGGTGAGCAATATTTTGGCTGAGCTTTTCAGTCTCAGAAAGCTGTGTGCGCACTGGGAGCCGCATTTGCTAAAAATAATAATAAAATTACATTCGAATCTAGGCACAATGTCCCACCTCTGTGCTCGCACATCGTTGTCGTGGCTAGGCCCAGTAGGATCTTTTGGAACATGTGCTAGAGTTGCTGGTTATCGGCAACACTTTTGGCTGGCGATGGAACGGGAGCCGAAGCTAAGATGAACACAAGGCTTAACTCAAGGTGTTAGCATACCGTGCTGATGAGTGAATGACATCCTGTGCCTTAAACAGGTGTCTCCAACTGTGCCTCTGAGATAAAGGGCGACCTCTCAGAGTATCTAGTCTTACTGCGGTAATGCGGGGCTCTGCCGTGGTAGACTATTACTTCCCTAGCTACGCCAATCCATCTTAAACAAACAGAAAGAGGACAGAACCGCTTTTATGGGGAAAAGGGTTCCCTGACTTTAAATAGAAAGCGGATAGAACCGTTTTCATAAAAAAAGGCCGGAGATACGGCCTCAGAAGGAACATCTGGTTCCTGTAACAAGGATCTGGTAGCTACCCACGTCACTATACCGAGAGAGGAGGGCATGACGGATCTAATCGTCTGCTCGTCATAAATTCCAGGTGACAGGGACATCAGAACACATATTGTGTCGTGTCCGGTAGCGAGATAAGAAGGAGGAAATGTAAGAACTCTCTTCCAATCTGATATCGGATTCATTAGAAGTCTGATCCTATTGGGAGAAATATAAAAAGGTGTGAGCCACAATAGACCGAGCGTTCGCGGGTAGGGCGTAAAAAGTCCGCTCACTTTATGCCTAAACCTAAAAACCTAAATCCTAGGCTCAAGGTAGTGTGTCAGGCCAAGTCCGGCCAGATTCAGGCAGTTTAACACGAAAATTTTCAGCGTGTTTTCCCCCTTTCATAACTTTGCTATCGTTTTACATAAAGGTATGAGATTTGGTATATATTAGCCTAAATATTTTAATTACCTGGGGCAAAATTAAAAAGGTTAAGTCGAGTAATTTCTGGGATATTCAATTTTAAAATTCACCCATTTTGCTAACTGACCGACTCAAAATTATAGGTCAGTTCACGAAGAAAAAAATTAAATTTGTGCCGAGGGTTAGCTATGCTCTTGGATCACCCGGTTTATTAAATTAAACGTAGGCGGCTAAATCTTGCCAGACAACCCTTGTGTAATTTAAACTTTGCTCCTAGTTAACAAAAATTTCGCAAAAATATCTGCATTTTGCCTAAAATTAGGTATTTCAAATATTTGCATAAGAAAATTGTAAAGGGAAAAAATTTCAACTGGTTATGGTTTTTAGAAAAAATAGATACTTTTTCGGAATTTGGGATTTAACGATAAAATTCAATTAAATTCACAAAAAAAGGGGACTTGGTTTTAAAAGTTAAATTGTTTAATGGGGGTACCCAAAAACCTAACTTTTTGTTGCAAATTTCAAAATATTTTTTGTCAAATTGTTTTGTTTGAAAACGTGGTACATATTTGTGTGGGTTCTTATTTTCACGTTTTAGATACAAAAAATGAAAATCCCAGAGCCGCAACTGAGTAGTAACCAGTTAGTTCTGTCTACTACTAACCAAAACTAACAGAACTAGAACTAAGAACTAGTTTTGGTTAGTAGTAACCAAAAGTAACCAAAAAAAAAGAGACAGCTATCAGCCAACGTAAATCAAAATACACCCTCGTGTCTCCGGTAGCGTAGTGGTCAGAGTTTCGGCTTGCGGGCCCGGCGATCCGGGTTCGATTCCCAGTGCCGGTGAGACACTTTTAGGTAGTAGTTATTTAAAAATAACGTCCGTGGTGGCACTACCGCGTTGTTTAAAAGGTGCTGTGAAACGCAACATTTG
The DNA here is from genome assembly GCA_019359885.1 of Listronotus oregonensis. Taxonomy (NCBI): domain Eukaryota; kingdom Metazoa; phylum Arthropoda; class Insecta; order Coleoptera; family Curculionidae; genus Listronotus; species Listronotus oregonensis. The sequence goes on along the minus strand of JAHBCN010013446.1, from coordinate 17,484 downwards.
CATGTTTCGGTGCTTGGACAACGTTGACGGAACAACTGGGAAGAAATGGGTTAAATACCGGAAAACCCGGCACTCATGGTACTTTGGTACTTAGGTTTATATATGTATATATAATCCGTAGGATATAATATACATATATAATAATCCTTCTTGAGCTGTCGTAAAGATAAAAAAAAATCCTATGCAAACCCAACCTATGGTTTTTCATATATTACAAAAAAATAATAAATTAAGGACATTTAAATTTGATTTTAATGATAGATATTGGCTTTTACAATATTTTGCAACAAATGCTACTACATTTAGATGCTTCAATATTTAAAACTTGGTTTCCTAACTCAGGAGAGAATGTCGACCCTTTTATGGGCAAATCATTGGGACATTGTCTTCTGTAATTCAACATACATTTTTCTAAGGTTAAGTCGTGCTATAGGAGACAATGCCAATACGCGCCTGGAACCTAAACTAAAAATGATCGCAAATTGGGCAAAGTCACTTCTTTAGAATAACATTGAGCTATTCATTCTTATGTTATTTTAGTAGTGGTTCTTCCAATTAAAATATGCAAATTTATTTGCAAGTAAATTATAGGACCAAGCATTTTAAAAGTTTTAAATTTATTCAGCGTTAAAAATTGAAGTGTGCCTTGCACAGTAACAGAACCGATATCGATTTAATGCAGTGCCCTTTGTTCTGGCATAGAAATATACAAACTCCGTAATGTTTGTATGCTTGCTAGTGCATTAAAGATGAGATCCCAAATGTATTCCCGTCGCAAGTAAAGTTGCTTTTTAATGAAGATAGGTCCTGTCTTTTCTATTTTCCGTTTTTTTATGGCAAACGTGCACCAATGAAAATGTGTTTGCTTTAAGCTGCGTTACTTTGTGTTATATGTAAATAAATAAATAATATATAAACTAAAATAAAATCAGCTTTTGTACAGGGTATTGCACTTAAAACATGCAACGCCAATTTCTGTAAAAGAAGAAGAAATAAAACAGTTTTGCAAATGTAGGTTGGTAATTATAATACTTTTCTACATGAAAATCCTCACCACAAAACCATTGTGTTATTTTGAAAATACAACCCTTACACCAGTCGTTCTAAAACTGTGCATCCGAGTGCTCATCAAAGTGCACCACGAAGCGTTAAAAAATTAATATCAAAATGCAAATCAAACGCATTACCTAATTTACTGGACGTTGTTTGCAAGACCGCATCCTAAACGTCCTTTAAGATATCCCTACATTGGCAACACTGCGCGTAAATAACCATTGCAATCAACTCAACACGGACACAACTACAAGTCAAGACTCGAAAGAAAATTGAGCAGGTGTTCTATGCTATACAGCGTTTTAAGGGGCTCCAAAGACTATCGTTCTTTTTAATCTTCTTAATTGCCGATTAAGACTGGTCAGTCGGACGATTAAAACTTTTATTTCCTTTTTTTTATCTTTGGATAGTCCACGAAGGCTGATGCCTAAGTACTAACGTACCGTGGGTGTCTTTAAGTGTTGTGAGAGGGAATTTGTTCACACGGGACTTAAATTTTGGAGTTTGGGAAAGGGAAAAGGAAAACTTCTGCGGGCAGCAGGTTCCATAGTCTTGACACTCTAGGGATGAAGGAACGAAGCGGAAGTCGGGGCCTCTCTAACTCAACTGTTAAAGGATGCATAAAAGTTGCACTACGTGTTGCTCTGTTGGGACTGCCAGAGAAGGAATTATACGGGCCCAAATTTCCCATTTGAGCAAAAGCCGTGAAAATACCTATAGAAGAGCGACAGATCCCTACAGCTCGACGGTGGGCAAGAAGAGGAAGTCTTTCTGTGAGCGTTGGATCATTAAAAGACGAACGGCTCTTCTTTGAATGGAGCCAGAATGCTAAGTGTTGTAGGGGACGCCATTCCCCAGACATGAGAACAATATTCTAAAGAGGGTCTGATTTGGGATACATACAGAGTGTTGTATAGATCGGAAAATTTCTGGCTCGAAGGAATCCAAGCTTTTTGAAGCTGCCAAGGCTATGGATGTAATATGTTTGTGCCAGTTGAGGTTATTCTCAAAAGTAACGCTGACAAGATTAAACGACTCTTTGTTCTGCAGAACTTGGCCGCTCATATGTAACGAATGAGCATTGGCAAACTTTTTTCGCGACAGCGAACATGACTGTGTTTTCGAGGCATTGAACTAAACAAGATTTTTGGCGCTCCAATCCAAGATAAGTTTGAGGTCTTGTGAAAGAGATATCTGCATTGACCTGCGCTTGTTTTTCAAATCAGAATTACATGGTGGCTTAAGAATACTAGAGTGAAGGGTTCTATCGTCAGCAAAACTATGAATGGGATTAATTGTGAAAGAGAGAAGATTGTTAATGTGTAGAAGAAACAACGTGGGTGCCAGCACTGAGCCCTGGGGCACTTCAGCATTAATTTGGTAGAAGCTGAAAGAATGACCATCTACAGTAACTGATATACGTCGATTAGAAAAGAAACTGGAAAGCCAAGAGCAAAGCTTAGGTGGAAGACCGTAAGAAGGAAGTTTGTTAAGAAGCCCATTATGCCAGACCTGATCGAAAGCTTTGGATATGTCAAGAGCAACGATCTGGGATTCACCAAGAAACTCAAGGGACTTGTTCCAGTTTTGTAAGACAAAGGAAAGAAGATCAGCTGTAGATTTACTGTGACGGAATCCATACTCTTTCATGCAAGATTTTATATTTTGTCAGATGCTTTAGGATTTGGGAATTCCATTACTTTGCAAATAACAGAAAAAAGAGATATAGGTCTACACTTAATTTAATTTTAAACCGTCTAAATCGCCGACAGCTGTAGTCGTTCACCGAAAAACGTCAATAAAGCGTGTTTATTTGTTACAAGAATGAATATTTAAAACGTTCCGCACCACACACTTCGTTTTTAAATGAAGACGGACGAATCGACGATTAAGATTTCAAGCGCGGCCAGAAATTTTTACCGACTGTGTTATGTTCGGTTTTCGCCCAAAAACTGGCATTATGAATCGACGCACTTGATCGGCACTATTAAAACCGCTTAAAGGAAACGAGGTTTGTGGGGGCCTTAAAGTTAGAGGCGGGCACCATAATTTGGTATCATAATCCGAAAATTGTTAGTTTATCAATTAATTAATAATAATAAAGGGAGACGGCTATGCAGCCCTATACAGGGTTATCCAAATTAAGTGTCCACCATTGGTAACTTTGTTATTAGTAAAAATACAAAGTTGTTTAAATTAGCAAACTACTAGCATTTTTAACGCTGGTAACAAGGAGAAATAGAAAAAACAATTGAGAAACGTATTTTTGAGTTTTTCAGTAAAATAAAAAATTTAAATAGAAACCCCTGTATATTATATTTTTTTCTGTTAAAACATCAAATTTTAACCAGAAAGTTTATAATAACTTTTCCGCTAGAGTCAAAAATAAAGTCAAAATAACGATAAATATTTTTAATTATTTGCAGTATTAAAATATTAAGACGGCTATGAAAACAACATGGCCTTCGCGAATTGACAGCATTAAGATAAGCGACAAATTGCTAAACTGGACATACTCGCAACTAGAAGGCTTTGGAAAACAATGATAAAATCAAATAATGTCAAACATTAGTGTGTTTGTCAAATACTTGTTTATATGCTTTATTGTGTCAGTCATTTATTTAAAGAAAAATGTTCTCTTATGAAGAAAAGTATGATATGTTAGAATGCTATTTAGTGTGCAGAAAATCCTCCTTGAGTGCAAGAGAATACTACAGTGAATTATATCCCGCTCGCATTTAACCGTATGAACGATATTTTCTGAGACTTTATCGAAAATTTAGGGGCAACGAAAATGTTTTTGCTAAAACAAGGGCAAAAAAAGAATTCACAATAAGCGAGGCCACGGAAATTGCAGTTATTGGATATTTCGAAGCTTATCGTGAGAATTCAATACCAAATATTCTCAAGGACTTTAATTTCAGTTATGGCACTGTTCAAAGGATTTTAAAAAAGTACAAATTTATTCTGTATAAGTACCGACCAGTTAAAACGCTTTTGGCAAGGGATCCAGAGAGAAGACTTGTTTTTTTGCCATTGGTATCTTAACTTGTGTATCTTTTGTTAGTACATCCAAGAGGTCCACAAGTCCGTTTCAGTTTCAACGTTTGGTGCGGTATAATTGGTTCAAAAATTGTTGGTCCGTTCTTTTATGAGGGCACCCTAACTGGTGAAAGATATGTGGAATTAATAACAGAAATTCTGAATAATTTCTTAGACGAATTGGATCTTATAAGTAGACATCATTTGCATTTTCAGCAAGTACTACTTTTAATGATAAGTGGATAAGAACAAATGGCCCAATCCAGTGGCCTCCCAGATCACCAGATCTAATCCCACTTGATTACTTCTTGTGGGGTTACTTAAAGAACCAAATTTACAAGCGAAGGTACGATAACGTCGACGCTTTAAAGACTGCAGTTAGGGAAAAGATAACCCAGATAGATGGTAGGACCATACTTAAGACAGTTCAAGCAGTTGAAAAACGTATCCAAAAATGTTTTGAAGAACAAGGTGGTGTTTTCGAGCATCTTAAAAAAAAAATTGTTATTTTATTTTTCTAAGATTACGAGTTGATGTTTAAAATAAAGTTTGTCGATACAAGTAAATTGTTTTAGATTTGGGGCCATAACTTCAACAATTTGTAACCTAGGAGAAAAGTCATTATAAACTTTTTTGTTTAAAATTTGATATTTTAACAGAAAAAAATATAATATACAGGGGTTTCCATTAAAAAAATGTTATTTTACTGAAAAAAAAAACAAAATAACGATTCTCAATTGTTTTTTTAAATTTTTCATTTTTACCAGCGTTAAAAATGCTACTAGTTTGCTAATTTAAACAACTTTGTATTTTCACTAATAACAAAGTTACCAATGGTGGACATTTAATTTGGATAACCCTGTATAGGAACCGCCACTGATCTCTACATACCTATCATTAACTAAGCAAGAAGGAAAAAACCAACACAATAAAAATACTCACTGTCCCCTCGATGTGTGTAACAACAACGTGACTAAGGTTGAAGCCCCGGGACAAGTGCAGTTGTTGGCCAGAAGGGCGTACTTGAATTCGTCTTCGCACACCACGTATTCCGCAAATTTGACGTGAAGTTTGTTTTCCGGTCGAAAGATCTGGACGTATTGTGCGACGTTGGGTGCGAAGTCCTTCACGGCCCAACTTCGAAGGATTGTGTGCTCGTCCTAAAAATAATAATTATAAAAAATTATAAGTTAATTGTGCGGCAACGCCGATTTTGTCCAATTTTAGTATACGGGAATTTTTTGAAGCACAAATCAAAAGAAATTTTAGTGAAATAGGTTCCTTTTTTGAGATATCTGTCATCAAATTTAAAATTTAAACTAATCCTATTTTTACTATATTATTCCTTCTTTTTGCACACAATTTTTAATTTTAATCATAAATTGATACGCAATATTTTATAATTATCTTTTAAAATCTTGTTTTTATATTTATTTTATACCTTTTTTTCATTAAATTGCAGTTTGCAGAGTTTTACTTAAAAATGCCGCGGTCATGTTTGCTGAAAAAATTCCTAGTGTATACATGGTTGCGGCGTTTGAAAGTGAAGGTTTGCAATTAAATAAAAAAAGGTGTAAAATAAATATAAAAACAAGTTTTTAAATGGTGTTTATAAATTAGTGTGTGCCAGTTTATTGTAAAAATAAAGAATTGTGTGCAAAAAAGAAGAAGCAATAGTGAAAATGAAGTTACTTTGCTTTTAAAGTTGGATGATGGATATCTCAAAAACGAAACGTTTCCGACTAACGGAAAAATTGTTATTTTTCAAACAAGTGCGCAAAGTGAACTCCAACGCGAAGTTCGGGCAAGCAGTAAAGTGCGGAAAAATGACTTTGCGTATGCGTATGTGGCGAGCTGGTGTAGTGGCAGCATACCAGCTTCTCAGCCGTGAAGACCCGGCTTCGATTCCCGCACTGTTCATTGGACTTTTTCATAGCTCGTCACCTCACAGAAGGCAATGTTATGGCAAACCGCTGTGTAGTATTTCTGCCTAGTTAAATTTCTCACATGTGCTTCGGAAGGCACTTTAAGCCGGTGATCCCGCATATCTGTGTCTAGTTGATACGCAACACAGATATGTGCAAGAGAACGCTCTACGTCTACGCTCTGCATGGAGTATGGCACATTAAGAAAAAGAAGTATGCGTTAGAAACAATATTTTTCCTACAAGCCTAAGGTAACAGAAAAAAAAATCTGACATTATTTGTTAAACTCAATAAATATCTTTTTGTTATTTGACACATTGTATTCACTTATTGTTAATATTATACGGGGTAAATGAAAAAAATGTTTTTTTTTTGTTTTAACTGAAATATGGAAAATTGGGACGAAACTTAGACAAAAGAAAATCTATTAAAATTTGCAACGGCTTCGTAAGTTACACATACTAAAATACATTTTCCTTACTTATGTGGTTTAATAGTGGTTTGATTTGTCCGCATTCAGTGCGAAATAGTGCTATTGTAGGTGGTAGGTGGTAGAGGAGCTTTCCTCGCCTGAGGCAGTACCACCCCACTTGCCCTTTAAAGGACTCGTGAAGTCTTAGTACGTTTCGAGTTCTGGGCGGTGAGTCAGTTTTCCTTCTTCCTCCTCCTTCTTTCTCTTTTAGTTTTCCTTCTTCCTCTTCTTTCTTTTTCTTTTTCTTTCTCTTTTTTTTTCCACTCTACTAAAAATTGGAAATAATGATGATGGCACACCCGAACGTAAAGTTATCCGGAGGTAAAATACCCCTCCATTCGGTTCTCCGGGCGAGGGGTACATTTGGGGGGCCACCATCGAAAAGTCTGATATCGTTTACAAATATATGTGGGCTTAACTCTAACGTGAACTCTGTTCACCATTATCTTCAATCCTCCAAACCCCACATACTATTTCTTACCGAAACCCAAATAAGTGCCAAAACAGCAACCAACCACCTTCTTTTCCCAGGTTATGAACTCATTTCATCTTTTCGACCCCATGGCGGCGTTTGTGCTTACGTCTGACAATTCCTACAACGAGTTCTTTGATTTCCTTTCAATAAAGATCGACAATAATATTTCCCAGTTTCCATTGGCCGAAGTAATCGTCCTCGGGGATTTTAATGTTCATAATAAGGATTGGCTAGGCTCCACAAAAACTGATACACAAGCCAGAGCAGCAGAAAATTTCGCAATCAGCAACTCGTTCACCAATTTAATTATGGAACCAACCTACTTTCCTAGGGTTCCCACCCATAATTCTAACCCCTAGATCTCTTTCTTACTTCCACCCCGAACTCTATCAAGCATCAGTAACTGCTCCCCTTGGTCGCTCTGACCATGGTTTGGTCACCGTATCATACTCCACTCATTTTGAGGCAACTGAAAGCATGCCACCACGAACCATCTGGCACTACAATTCGGCCGACTGGGATGGTCTAAGAGATTTCTTTGCCAGCTACCCTTGGAATCCTACCTGCTTTTCTACTCACGATCCTTCATAAATATGTAAAAAAATTACCGAAACAATTCAACTAGGCATTGAGACCTATATTCCCCACACTAAAAAGAACCCCATAACTTCAAATCACAAACCGTGGTTTTCTAAATCCTGTGACAAAGCCAGACTTTTAAAACTTCAAGCCCACAAAAGTTTCTTCGCAACCCCAGTCCCGAAAATCGACAGGCTAGCATCGAAGCAAGAAATCAATATAATCAGACCATCTCAGATGCAAAAGACCGTTTTAACAATCGAATAAAAGATAAAGTTCTCTCTTGCTCAAATGGCAGTAAAGCTTTTGGTCCTTTGCCAAAAATATTAGTCAGAACTTTTGCACAAATTCTTTTCCACCCCTAATCTCTGAAGATGGAATTGTCTCTACCTCCAAAGGAAAAGCCGAACTATTTGCCAAACAATTTGCTGCCAATTCTACGCTTGATCCTCCTATTAACCTTCCTCTTCCAACAGTTGTCCCTGTTTCTCATAAAATGTCCGATATAATTTTTAAAGTCAAACAGATCAAGCGTATTCTTTCTTCTCTTAATACTAAAAAATCGTCTGGGCTGGATGGCATACCAGCAATCGTCTTAAAAAAAGTGCTCCTGAGATTGCACCCATCTTAAGTCGCCTCTTTCGAATCTCTTACGACACGGGCATTTTCCCGGAAAGTTGGAAAGCTGCACGTGTGCAACCTGTCCCCAAAAAAGGATCCAAAAGTCTCCCTTCTAACTATAGACCTATATCTCTTCTTTCAGTTGTTTGCAAGGTAATGGAAAAATTCATTAATTCCCAAATCTTAAAGTATCTGGAAAAACATAAGATCTTACATGATAGACAATATGGATTCCATCACAGTAGATCCACAGCCGATCTTCTTTCCTTTGTCTCACACAACTGAAACAAGTCCCTTGAGTTTCTTGGTGAATCCCAGATCGTTGCTCTTGACATATCCAAAGCTTTCGATCAGGTCTGGCATGATGGGCTTCTTAACAAACTTCCTTCTTACGGTCTTCCACCTAAGCTTTGCTCTTGGCTTTCCAGTTTCCTTTCTAATCGACGTATATCAGTTACTTTAGATGATCATTCTTCCAGCTTCTACCAAATTAATGCTGGGGTGCCCAGGGCTCAGTGCTGGCACCACTTCTACACATTAACGATCTTCTCTCTTCCACAATCAATCCCATTCATAGTTTTGCTGACGATAGTACCCTCCACTCTAGTATTCAATTTCTTAAGCCACCGTGTAATTCTGATTTTGAAAACAAGCGCAGGTCAATGCAGATATCTCTTTCCCCAGGACCTCAAACTTATCTTGGATTGGGGCGCCAAAAATCGTGTTCAGTTTAATGCCTCAAAACACAGTCATGTTCGCTGTTGCGAAAAAAGTCTGCGAATACTCATCCCTTACATATGAGCGGCCAAGTTCTGCAGAACAAAGAGTCGTTTAATCTAGTCGGCGTTACTTTTGAGAATAACCTTAACTGGCACAAACACATTTCATCCATAGCTTCGGCAGCTTCAAAAAGATTGGATTCCTCTTCGAGCCAGAAAATATTTCTCTTCTTCCAATCTGTACACTCTGTATGTATCCCAAATCAGACCCTCTTTGGAATATTGTTCTCATGTCTGGGGAATGGCGTCCCCTACAACACTTAGCATTCTGGACTCCATTCAAAAAAGAGCTGTTCGTCTTATTAATGATCCAACGCTCACAGAAAGGCTTCCTCTTCTTGCCCATCGTCGAGCTGTAGGGGATCTGTCGCTCTTCTATAGGTATTTTCACGGCTTCTGCTCAGAGGAATTGGCCAGTATTATTCCTTCTCTGGCAGCTCCCAACAGAGCAACACGTAGTGCAACTTTTATGCATCCTTTTACAGTTCAGTTAGAGAGGCCCCGAACTTCCCGCTTTCTTCGTTCCTTTATTCCTAGAGTGTCAAGACTATGGAACCTGCTGCCTGCAGAAGTTTTTCCTTCTCCTCCCAATCTCCAAAAATTTAAGTCCCGTGTGAACAAACTCCCTCTCACCACACTGAAGACACCCACGGTACGTTAGCACTTAGGCATCAGCCTTCATGGACTGTCCCAAGATAAAAAAAAAAAAATTGTCACCAACATAACAGTTTCAAAGTTAAACCAAATACAAGTACTTAATTTTTAGTCATTAGATAAAGGTTTTTAAAAAACTTTGACCAAAGTTCTTATCAATACAGTGCGTTAAAAAGAGAGTCATAAGTGTCACAGCTAGTCCGTCTCTGCAGCTTGAGTAATTCACAACACTTGCTTTGATAGTAACTTGAAGTATCTTGCTTGATATTACATCTCAATAAAATAAAATTGAAATATACCTAGTGGTCCAATAATTTTGTCTAAAAAACTTGATTCCATTGGAGCTTTTTGGGAGCCGATATTTCCGAAAAGGAGGCCTATACGAAAAAAGTTTATATGAAGTTCTAGTATTCTTTTCACGTATTTTTTTTCTTATCCGAGAGATTTCCCACATTTTCTCGGGTAACTTGTCTATATAAAAAATTCTTAAAATTTTAACGCTCTCTAGGTCAAAAGTTAAGCAGTCTGTTTAAAGAGATTTTTTTCGAATTTTCATCCCAGGTGCCTGTCTGTTAAATTTTCCTCAAAAACACTCTGTATGGGCTGTGATTCTTTTAGATCCCAAATTTTAGGAAATTTATCTCCACATTATACAGGGTAACGAGCTCGTAAACTTTAAGATCATGTTAATGCTTAGTTATTTGGTGTTTAAGTATCTTAGAAATGGTTTTCGGAGATATCTGTAAAAAATAATTTGACGTTTTCTAATATTAAGTTCCTTAATTTTATTAAGAAGAAAAGTAAAGAGGAGGGACGCACAGTTTGTTTTTTTTACGAATATTTACTTTATGCTAAACGCGTAGCTGCTGTATTTTACCTTTGCTATATTCCTAACCGTTTTGGGGTTTAAGAGATACTGGCTGCATTTCTTTTTAAATATGTGTGATGTAATAGTTTATTGTAGTAAAACTAAAGTAAATTTCTGTTCTCTTGTGTCATGCTACTCCACAAATATACAGGGTGTTTCAAAAAACATGGACCATCGCTCGTGGGGTAATTCTTTACTAAAAAATAATAAAAAAGTCTCATGCACATGGGTTCGGAAACGCATGGCTTCCGAAATACAGGGAGTTAAAGTTTCAATTTTTTTTTCAATTTTTTTCAAATGACCTAAATACCACTCAACCGATTTTAATGAAACTTAGAACTTGAAAGTGTATTAATAAAGTGCATAGTTTTAAGTAAAAATCTGCTTACAGCTGCGCCAGTGGCGTGCGTACGGGGTAACTGTAAAAATGTATTTAGAGAAAAAATATGTGCGCCACTGACTTTTGCTAAATTTTGATGCACCAGATATGAAGCTTATTACATAAGCCACAAAAGTTACCTCTTGGTATTTTTTCGTTTGGGGTTTCCCTTAGCAGATATGATTATTTTTATAAAAATGTGCAAAGTACCCATTCATCGGCATAATGAAAAAAGTAATCGTAGAAAAACCATGATTATTCAAAACTCTTGTTTTTGTACAATACACAATTGACTTAGTATCAATTATTGACGCAGTATCAATTTTCCATCAATATTTGGGCTGGTGTTATTGGAAATCACATAATTGGTCCTGTTGTTCTACCGAATCGTCTTGAACAGGAATCACATTTAATTTTTTTTAAAATGATTTGCCGAAGTGACTACCACTTTTTGTGAGAAATGGTACAATGTGGTTCCAACATATTTAGCTGACACATACGGTCACCGATGGATTGGTCGTGGAGGTCCAGTGCCATGGCCACCTGGATCTCCGGACCTGAATCCACTATATTTTTATTTGTGGGGTCATTTAAAAGAAATAGTTTATAAAACACCATTAAATACACGAGAAGAGCTATTGGAAAGAATAGAAAATGCATTTGTCATCATTAGAGAAGATCACAATATTTGCCGAAGAGTAAGAAGATCTTTGCGGAGAAGGTTAAATGCTTGTAACAACGCCAATGGTGGTCACTTTTAACATTTTCTTTAGCTTTAAGTCAATTGTGTATTGTACAAAAACAATAGTTTTGAATAATCATGGTGTTTGTACGATTACTTTTTTCATTACGCCGACGAATGGGTACTCTGCACATTTTTATAAAATTAACCATATCTGCTAAAGGAAACCCTAAACGAAAAAACACCAAGAGGTAACTTTTGTGGCTTATGTAATAAGCTTCATAACTGGTGCATTAAAATTGGCAAAAGTCAGTGGCGCACATATTCTTTCTCTAAATACATTTTTACAGTTACCCCGTACGCACGCCACTGCCGCAGCTGTAAGCAGATTTTTACTTAAAACTATGCACTTTATTAATACACTTTCAAGTTCTAAGTTTCATTAAAATCGGTTGAGTGGTATTTAGGTCATTTGAAAAAAATTGAAAAAAAATTAAACTTTAACTCCCTGTATTTCGGAAACCATGCGTTTCCGGACCCATGTGCATAGGACTTTTTTTTATTATTTTTTAGTAAAGAATTACCCCACGAGCGATGGTCCATGTTTTTTGAAACACCCTGTATATGTATACATACCGCAGCAGTCTTATCGGCGTAGTTTCTCGCTGCTAGTATAAAGCAAGCTTCCGCTTCATTCATCCGGGCTCGAGCCAAATCCCCGTCTTTGAGACAAGACCCTTGGATGTAAATAACCCTCTGGGCCCAGATAGGAACCTGCAAACAATTCAAAAGTTTAGTTTAAACAAGCGGTTAGCGACATGAGTAGCGCTGCAATTATATTTTATTAACACTTAAAAAATTTTCATTAAAGGGACCAGAAAATTAATTTAAAAGTATATTTAATCCCTTTCCTAAATGTTTACATTTGTTTAATATTTTTAAAAAATACACTTTTATGTCAGTCTAATTGGTCATTAAACGAGTGTAGCCTAATATGAAGAATGACATTGTTAATAATTTTTTTGTTTTTTTGTTGTATTATCGAGAAGCAGACTGGTTCTTTATAAAATAAAAGAAAGTATATTTTTCAAAAATTATCTATATACATACAACGTGTCCAAGATAAGGAGGGCCAGTATGGGGATATCCAAAACGGTAAGAGATAGATGGGTAGTTTAAATTTGGCAAAATTGCATATTGGGGGGCTAAATAATATACAGTTGTAAAATTAAAGTTATATTTTGTACTTTCATAAATATGGCGAAATAACTAAAATTTTCGATTTTCGTTTTTAATTTTTTTATTAGTTTATTTAAAAAGTTGGAAAAAATCCAAAAATAAGGTCTTCTTGGAACTTTTTGCGCTTTATCCATTGGCGAAGTCAATATATATCCTTTACGACGTTTCGTTTTTGCTTAACCATCATTAACCTTATTTTTTTAAATACGGCCCTCGATTGTTTATTGCATTTTTTAAAGCATTTTTTAATCCCAATTACAATGATGTATAACACTTAATATTTTTCTGTTAAACAAACATATTTTCCATATGTGATAATAAGTTAGACAAGGAACGAACATGATTTCTTATAGGGGTGTTCCATATTTGTTAAATAAATATCAAGTGTTATATATTTTTGTAATTGGGATAATAAGGGGTTCAAAAAAATTTAATAAAAAGTTCAGGGCCGTATTAAAGGAAATAAAGTTGATGATGGTTTAACGTAAACGAAACGTCTTGAAAAATTAACTTAACGAGAATCGAAAATTTTAGTTTTTTCGCCATATTTCTGGAAGTACAAAATAAAACTTTAATTTTACTGCGGAATGTTATTAAGCTCCCCAATACGCTACTTTGCCAAATTTAAACTACCCACCTATCTCTTACCGTTTCGGATATCCCCATACTGGCCCTCCTTATCTTGGGCATGTTGTATATATATATATATATATATATATATATATATATATATATATATATATATATATATATATATATATATATATATATATATATATATATATATATATATATATATATATATATATATATATATATATATATATATATATATATATATATATATATATATATATATATATATATATATATATTTATATATATATATTTCCACAAGGTCCAAGAACACAAGAATAGCGTAAAGAACAAACAAACAACATCAGCTTTGTTCCAACACCACCAAGAGACTGGACACGCCATTAACTTTCAAGACACAAAACAAATCGCTGCAATAAAACACCATAGAACACGACTTATTAGAGAAGCACTTGAAATAGAAAACACAAACAACCTGAACAAGAGAGACGATGCACAAAACATCCCGACCATATGGAAAATTTTACTTAAAAACAAAAAAAGGCCAAAGACAACAAACCAACTACATCCGGCAACAAGTCAACAAACCCAACGAAGCATAGAAACCAATGAACCGGAACCAAGGTTATATATATATATATATATATATATATATATATATATATATATATATATATATATATATATATATATATATATATATATATATATATATATATATATATATATATATATATATATATATATATATATATATATATTTGATATTATATGTTACAGCAGTTTAAGAAAAATACATATTTTTTAAATATTTTTTATATCCTAAGTTTCAACGTCTAAAACAGATATCCAATTTGGTTTCACTTTCATCTTTAAAAGTTACAGCCATTTAGCATTGAATACCGTTACATGTGTTAACTTTGAAGCAATCTTATCAATATAGGTAAACATTTTTCCCGTTAGCAGTATTAATAACAACATTTATGTTCGAAGGACTTCTTACTAACACAAGTTTATGTTTAACACTTATGAGTATCTTTAGAAAATCTTTAGCAAACCCTAGTAGTGTTTAAAGGGCACACAAACATTACATCTTCCAGTGGTTGAGTCAACCATACCGCAAGTTAAATCAATACTTCAAACGGCATTTTTATATGTATTTATTTTTTTAATAACGGATTGTAAACCGGAAAAATACAAATGTACATTCAACCATCCGTGAAAACCTACGTTACAACATATATATATATATATATATATATATATATATATATATATATATATATATATATATATATATATATATATATATATATATATATATATATATATATATATATATATATATATATATATATATATGTATATCCATTTTGTAATATTATAAACAAAAAAATCAACATACGTCCTAAATTTTAAATAAAGTCTTAAATGCAATAAAACCGTTTATGAAAATGGAGATGATAAATTTCAGAGATTTGCAGAAGCACTTATGCAGGCTCTTACAAGAAATTGGATTTGTGGATGAACATCGCAGTGTTATATAAGAAATTCCCTTAGAGAAAAATGGCGCTGTGTATGTATCTTCATGAAAGTTTATTGGGGATAACGAAAAGAAATGGAAGTTACTTTAACTTAAAAATATTACTTTAAAATCGCCTGAAACCCTTTAACAATCCAAAACGTTTCCTGAGCCATTATATCATCGTTTTAAGATACATTTAATTTACTTAAGTTAACTTAAAACTAACATTTAAATTAAAATATTTAAAATTTTGTTACAAAATTTTTTAATATTTTGAGGGTTTTTTTTCAATATTTATGATGTAATGTCATATCTGACATATTAATCTGTTATGACAGGTACATCAGTTATTGTAAACAATAATAAGGTTAGTGAGTTAATTGATTTTAAGTTTTTCCAAAATATTCTCAGCAACCAGTAGGAGCAAAAAAGTATTATTTAAATTAAGGAATATTAACGCTTCACAATTATCTTTAGTACGATTCACTTTCTCTTATTTAGCGTTTTTTTAACAAGTTTCCAGTGCCAAAATACTAGAATCTTTTTAATTAATTTTTTTATTGTTATCAAATTAATGTTGACATATTTTGAAATAAAATATACCTCTCTTAAACTTTGTAAGTCGATTCATTTTGGTATAACCTAAAACTTTTTTATCTTCAAAAATTCTAAGAATTGGTTTGGTTTAATGTAGCATGCGTCAAATATATTTAACCATTATTTATCTAGTAACTGTGCAAAAATCAGCCGGTTATTAATAAATTACGTTTCATAAAATGTTTGACATGTTGAGGCTGTAAGTCTTGCGAAATACACCAATATTTTTTGTAAATCGGGTAAAAAAGAAATATTTTTTTTTATTACCTATACATCGTTAAATTTAGATGGTTGACGCATGTCACATCAAAAACGCCCCTTTGATAAATATTTTCCAATTTTTTTTTAAGGAAAGCCACTAACCAAAACTATTATTTTTCCCGTTACTTCGATCAATTAAAAGGTAACACATTATATTAAAAAAATATTTTAGTTTTTTTTATTTTCATTTTAAACGCCTTTTTTAAAGTGCTCAAAGAGATCAGATTTTGCAGTTTTCAAAATTTTTAGTTTTACAAATAAGAAATATTCGGATACGGCTGCAATTTACTATTATATCTTTAAAATTTTTTACTTTAACAAATTAAAAGGTCCGCTTAGAAAATTAAAAAAAAATCAACTTGTGTGACTGTAAAAAAAAAGAGAATTTTTTTTTACTTTGTTTATAAATATATATTAAATATTAATGATTTATTATAAATTATATAAAAATGACACAAGATGTTTCTAATATTTGAAAAATTTAATTTCATTTTAAATTTTCAAATATTACTTAATCAAAATATATATATATATATATATATATATATATATATATATATATATATATATATATATATATATATATATATATATTATATTTGTACATTTTATTTTTTGGTTTAAATCCTTTTAGAGATGGATTTGTTCGCCCACCTTGGCATTTTAAGTGATGCTTCCTGGGTGGCCGAAAACCAACTGATTTAAAAATTAAAATCCATCTTGACAAAGGATATATATATATATATATATATATATATATATATATATATATATATATATATATATATATATATATATATAAACATATATATATATATATATATATATATATATATATATATAACTGTCTTATTAGTACCGCGTAAAAAAAAAAACAACACAACAGTTTTTACTTATTTTTCTATTACTAAAACGTCGACCCACGATTAATGTATTTGACCTTTCTCAAACTCTGCGGGAAAAACATTCAGTAACATGGAACTTGAAAACGAAACATGTCTTTTTTATTGCGAGGTCAGGTCTGATGTTTATTTGAAAATAAAGTCGTGTTGTGTGTTTTTTTTTATTAAAACACAAAATTAATGCAAAAAAACAGAAACGTACAAGGTCATCCAAGGAGGCTTGCAGAGGGTCATCCGTGTGGCTGTTCTTATATTAAAAAAAATCTGAAATAGGCATCTTGTGAATTTTTATCCATAAAGTATCCCTAAGAACGTATATTAGTTTAAGATCAGAATTTGGGACGATCTGTATCCATCTGTCAATTAACTATGAATTATTTTTTATTCCATATAGAATACTGGGCGGAACATAGGAAATCCCATATAAATTTTAGGAGGATTAATTATTGGCTTCCCTGTACATTTTACAGAAAAAATATAAGATAACTTTTTAAAGAGATCAATCTGACAAACCCTCGAGCAAAGTTTAAAAAATTTTAATAAGCGAATCATGAATTATTCAAATCAATGTAATGGCAAAATTACCAAATTTTGGCTAGGTAAAACCAAACAGACACCACCACAAGCAAACAATTTGTTATAAGGCTTTGTCCAATCTGACGTACAGCCGAATACAAGGAATGTTTTTTTTTTTTGTTTTATCAACCATTACATTCAAAGTAAAAGATATGTTAATATAATTTTATCAAACCTTTATTTATTGTCACAATTAAGTTTAACTAATAACAATTATTACTACAATATTAAAAGTGTTTTTTATTATACTAGAATTTA
>JAHBCN010013445.1:0-24561 GCA_019359885.1 Listronotus oregonensis | reverse complement strand
ATTCAAGCATTCACTGTTTTTTTTTTTATTTTTTGCACAAAATTGTTGGTTATTAAACTTTTATACTACCATAGAATATTTAAAATTATTGTGTAATATTGGATTTTATATCATCTCATATAACATGGAAATAAGCCTTCCATTTAAATGGTCGATATTTTTGTGAGTTTTGTATTTTTACCAAAAATCTTTGTAAATAAATAGAAAAAACAAGATTTTTTAAAATAAATTTCAAATATTGTATGATATACTTATTACCAATTTTGTGATAAAAGAAGGGCAAAATAGTGTAAATGAGTTTAATTCTAAGATTCTGGTTGTACATTAAAAAGTTAAAATTTTTATAACTGCTTTTTAGGTATATACTTTTCACTAATAACAAACATTCATCAGACAGAATAACAGTGGTTAAAAATGTTTAGTAACCTTTGGTACCTAGGTATCCATTGTAACAGTATCCGTTAAATATTATGTGTTTACACTATGTCGAGCTTCAAAAGTTGATAATGTAAGTTTAAGAAACCAAAAACCTAATTTCTTTTTAAACAAATACAGAAAAAGCAACAAGGAACTTTAGCATAAAATTGTAAATCCTTTAAAAGAATGTACTAAATTATTAAATGAAATAAAAGTACCTAAATGTAAACCTTATTTCTTTTTAATAATCCACAGAAATACACAAACATTGTGGAAATCATCTAAAAGATAGTTAAGATTGTCTTACTATTGTCACTGCTATTTCCTATGAAATTTTCATTATTTTATTATTCATAATTGATATATTATTATTTTTTCGGTTACCTAACGTTACGCCTCATAAGAAACACCTAATTTAAATATAAGAAATACTTACCTAAAGTAAAAAATGCCGGGTATGTTACCCTTGGATTTGCAAGACAAAACCATACAACATCTAGTCATTTTGTTACGATATTATAAGTAACAAACAATAAACACAAAATTACAGTCACAATTTAATAAACACTAATCACTAAAATAAAAAGGTTTTTATCAGTCCAAAAACGGTATTCCGGCTCTCATAATAGTATAATGTGTTGCCTAACTACACACTGATTTATTAATGTGTAAGTAAGCAACACATTAAATTATTTCGTGGAATTTTGTTATTGCGCAGAATCGGCGGGGCCAACTCTGAGAGATATTTTCATACTGGGCTGGACATTTTTTGATCGAATGGGCCATTGCATTGGGCTTCCATACACCTTTAAACTTCCTTGCATAATACACGCTGTTTCAGAAGACGGATTTGTCCTAAACTGATTGCTGTTGTCTGCAAAGAATATTAAGGATTCTAGCTTGGATTATCATGAGGATACAAGTGCAAAACTTTTTGAAAACTGGCTTCAAAATTATCTTTTAAAAAATACACCACATCAGTCTGCTACACAAAGCATCAGCTTCATCAAGTTCAAACACTGAAATCCAGGAATATTTGTTATAAAATGATATTTATTTTAAATTCATTTACAAAAAAACTCATCTTTTGAAACTCCTAAATTCATATGCAATTAAAAAACAATATGTATGTGATAATTTGGCTGAACAGGCGGGGCATACTGTCTTACGGCTTCCTCCGTATCACTGTATGTTTAACCCCATAGAGCATTTGTGGAACCAAGTAAAATCAAAGATCAGAGCACAAAATGTTACACTTACTTTAAGTCCCAGTGTTATAAATTTGATAAAAAAATGTAATTACTAACATACCAGTTGAGAGCTGGAAAAATTCACTACAGCACATTATAGAAATTGAGGACTCTTACATTTCTATTCAAAACAACATAAATCCTATTGTTATTAATCTCAATAATGACTCTGATAGTGAAGCAGAATTAGATCTAGATATTTAGATTAAAAATGTAATTATGTATAGATAATGTAGTTATAAATTTATTAAAACTTTGCATATATTTAATTTCTTAATGTAATTTTAAGATTATACTTACCTAAATAAACAATAAATTATAAATCTTTATATTATTAAAGTCCAAGTCTGTCCCTAATGTTCTGTCCTTTAATACCTACCGATCCGCAGTTTTATTGCTGTCGGCAGGTATAATCCATAAATGAAGGCAAGAGCTAACACGGTATACTTTGAGACAGACTATACCGATCTTAAAATATTTTAAAATATCTTATTTAAGAGTATAAAATTTACTTAACCTATATAGGTAAGCGTTGATTAAAAGGTATTTATATAAACAAATAAAAATTGGTTTTGTACCTATTTTATACCCAAGGATATTAGATGTAATTAAATAATTTGTTTACAAAATTCACTAAGTTGGTAAACCTTATTATCAAAACAAATTGCAGCAATAAATTTTAAACTGTAAATTTTTTAAATAAAACTACATGCAGAAAATCGAATAAAAAAATAATTTATGCCAGAAAACCTTTAAACTGTGAAAATACCTATAAGATAACCAAGACAAGACTGATTTAGGACCCTATCGATTAATTAAATTATTGTGATTGCAATCCCTGTATCGCTAAAAAAATTACCTTTTTTTGCAGGGTATGGTTTTGTATAATTGTTTTTAAAGTAGGGGTGACGCCAATTTGGACTATTTTTGACCGATTTTTCGGCAATTTTTTACTAACCCTGGTGACCTAGCGAACATGAAGCTGATTATTTTCTTATTTACAAAGATATTATTCTAACATTTGATGGGTTTTAATAGTGTATAGTTACCGTCTTTCAGGACTTAATAACTTATTTTTGCGACTTCCGGTTTAACCGGAAGAAACCAGAAATATTTTTTTAAATACCACCTTATAGTTTTTAGATTGACCTTAAAATTCTCTTTTTAACCGCAATCTTTACGCACATATCACGCACTTGAACCCGAGTTTGTAGTCTGTTTCTGATATAAAAGTAAATAATTTTTATTTCGGAGACTGTCTTTGTTGCAAAGTATGCATGATCGTTCGTCGTCACGTCACGTCTAGTCACGTCACGTCACGTCGTCGTCGCGTACTTTCGTCGACAAGAAGAACAGCTCCCTGGTTGATCCTGCCAGTAGTCATATGCACAGGTCATATGCTTGTCTCAAAGATTAAGCCATGCATGTCTCAGTACAAGCCAAATTAAGGTGAAACCGCGAAAGGCTCATTAAATCAGTTATGGTTCCTTAGATCGTACCCACAATTACTTGGATAACTGTTAATTCTAGAGCTAATACATGCAAATAGAGCTCCGACCGGAGACGGAAGGAGTGCTTTTATTAGATCAAAACCAATCGGTGGCGGGCTCGCGCTTGTCATCGTCCAACTTGGTGACTCTGAATAACTTTACGCTGATCGTACGGTCTCGCACCGGCGACGCGTGACATTTGCTTTTAAGATGACGTCAAAAAATCATTTTTTTAAGTAAGCTCCAGCAGACTCAAATATGTTTCTATTTTTCAACATACTGCAAGCAGATTTTTTTTCAAAATATGAAACATCTAGTTACCGTCGACTAACATCAACCAGGCCCAAATCATGTAAATCAATATTGTAAGATATCATCTGTTTTTTTTTCAATATCAGCACACCACATTTAATATGGTGCAGGTTGCATATCATGGCCTACTGAAGCTTATTTAATTAAATGCTTTTTAGGCGCCATTTTAAAAGCAAACGGCACATTATGATTTAGGATTTGAAAGAAAATTTTAAGGCCGATCTAATAGGGTAGAAAAACATACAGGGTGGTATTTAAAAAAAACTAGTTCCGGTTAATCCGAAAGTCGCAAAAATAAATTAGTCCGAAAGAGGATAACTATTCTCTATAGAAACTCTTCAAATTTTAGGATAAAATCTTTTTAAATAAGAAAGTAATCAGGTGATAAATGTTCGCTGGGTTACCAGATAGGAAGATATTCATCATTATACTTGAAAAACAAACTAACCTGACTTTTACTGTATTCCTACTTTTTTTTACCTACAATTTCTGACTCTTATATTAAACTGACAAAATATTTTATAAACACTTTCTAAAAGGTGTTGTTTTATTTATTTTACATCTCTCTTTTAATTAAATGGTAAAAAATATAAAAAGGCAAGCTTTTTAATTGAAATAGTGAGTTTTCTATTTTCTTAAGAAATTATATTACCAAAACTACTTTTTAAAAGTTTATAAAATATTTTATGTCATTTTAGTTTATAAATCAATACTGCATGTAAGATTTCATTAATTTTTAAATAAAATAGTAAGTATCTCAAAAACAAAAGGTTGCAAAAAATCTTTCAGATTTGTTATTGTCAGAATTGGTGTCACTTTCTCTTTATAAACAATTACCTTTTTTTAATTTATTTATTAGTAATTTGGCTGTGGATTTGGGTTGTTGTGATGTCAAGGGTTGTTTGTACTTAATTAGCATTGTATGTCATTAATTTATTACATATAATTATGTATAGACACTACATAAATAATAAATTAATTATAATTTAATAGTAGTTTTTTTTTTAAGTAACCCCATAAATAGAAAATATATATGCCAATTAAAGTTTGGAAATCTCAAAACACCTCTTAAACTTTTTTAGCTGCTATAATTACTTCTCTAGCAGCCCTCATTTGAGTAACACGTAGTGCCACTCCTATGCATCCCTTTACTATCCAACCTGAAAGGCCCCGAACTTTTCACTTTGTTCGTTTTTTTATCCTATAAGTGTCTAAAGTGTGGCCTGCAGAGGTTTTCCTATTCCCTCCAAACCTCTAAATTATTGCACAATGTTTTTTTTTAATTCGTCCGACCTATCATACGCTATATAATATCAATTTAAACTTAAACCAGTATTTTATTAATATGATAAAAGGCTGAGACTTTTAAAAATAATAATAACATTTTTTAGAAAAACAAAAATTTTAAAAATATCATATCGTCAACCCGCAAGAAAACTTAGTTTTCAAATATTTTTCTTACGCCAAATAAGGAATGGTTGAACTTATTGATAGCATCATAATTTTAAATTATTTTTATTTTAAGCTTAAAAAAAATGTTTGTCCATTTTTTGGTTATGCCATTTATCTTGAAAATAAATTAACACAATAGGGCCACTTTTAGAATAATGTCGTTTTCGTTCTTACATATTAATCAGTAGATTCATTGAAACTTACCCAAAAATAGTCATGACAAAAGAGTAACTTTTTTAATAATAAAACCCTTTAGAGCGAAAGGGATGATTGGTCATTCATATTTAAAATTTTAATTTCCTATCTCTCTAAAGATTTTATTCTTGAAAAAATCTCTGCATGTGAAAATTGGAAATGTTAGTTAAAATTATAAATTTGATAAATGTTTAAAAACCTATTTTAGGATCAATTTGAACACAAAACGAAAACAATTAAAAAGTTGCATCATTGCGCTAACCTGGAAAAAAAATACATGTTAATGTTTTATTTGTGTGCAAATTGATCCTAAAATAGGTTTTTAAACTTTTAAGAACTGATTTCTAACCGTCATAATACTTATTAACTGGTTTAATATTATTTTAAATAATAAAATTAATTAAAAAACGTAAAAATTCAGTTTAATTTCTGGAGAGCCAAGACATTTTTGGTAAGACCAATACGATGCGAAACATTTAACTAAAACTACTTTGGGCTTTAAGCCAGAGCTGTCGCAATTACTTTTAAAAAGTAATTCAATTACAATCACCAATTACTCTTCTAAGCAGTAGTAAATTACAAATTACTAGCATGTTTGTTAAAAGTAAATCAATTATCAATTAAAACTAAAAGTAACTGAATATTTTAGCAATTACTTTATTTAAATCACCACATATATTAAACACGATACACCAAACAAATAAAATATTTATACTAATAGTACAGTAAACGAAGGTGTGAACCTGAAGATCAGGTTGGGCCGTGACATTTTTTTTTAATTTGTAGGTATTAATGTATACAAAAACCCTTGAAAATATCATATATAAAAAAATGTCCGCAAGGGCCTGAAAATGGCCCTCAAGAGTCCGGAAAGTTTTTTCAACTAATTTGGTCGATATCTCCGGAAATATGACACTTACGCAATTCGTGTTTGAAGAATATGAAGAGCAGTTTATTAACTGCAAAAATGATTTCTATCACTTTTGTCAAAAATTTGATAGTTTTTGCAATAATCGGCCATAAATGCGCCGACTATTTTTTGCACCTGTCCCGTTTCTCGAAAGGTGCTTTAAGCTACTTTCACTTTTAAACGGACGGACTAATTTTTAAATAACTCACGTAAAAATGCATATTTTTGCATGATTCAAAGTATACATGAAAGAAGAAACGTGTAGCAATAATATCTTGTTACTGTTTTCTTTTTTTTTGTTTCTTTAGAATATTTAAAACTCTAGTCAAAGTTAGTTTTTGCTCGATATTTTGACCCTTCTGTCAATATGTTCATATTTTTTTATATAAAAAGTAATTTTACCGAATTCGTTTGGATTATGGAGCTTTGGAAGGTGTTGAATAGATTTCGCGGAATTCAATAAATATATTTGTTTATTTTTATAAACAACGTGTTTTTCTTAGGGCGGTTTTTTTGAATTTCCGGAGTTTTCGAAAATGCTCGGAGAAAAAATTTAAATATTGCCAGGTTTTTCTTTAAAGACGTTTTCTTTGATAACGTAAATAAAAATTAAGTAATTTTTTTTCACTTTTTACACTTTTTTTCAGAATGGGATCTTAAATACAATTGTAAAGTTAAAAAAAATTGAGCACAAAGAGAAAATAATCATCAAAAAAAATGTCGAGTTTTTATTGGGACAAGAATTTCCTCGATTTTTCGGAAAACTAAAAAATTTGGAAAAAAAGAAGAGTGCTATCCAGAAGGGGACAATCTAAGCTTTTGAATGATGTACATTGTTAGCCGATATGGTCCTTGAATATATATTAATTAGCGATAAATCCGAGCATTTTTAAAAACTCCGGAAATCTAAAAGAACAGTCCTAAGAAAAACACGTTGTTTATAAAAATACACAAAAAATATTTATTGAGTCTTTCGGAATGTATTCAACACCTTCCAAAGCCCCATTACCCAAAAGTATTTGGTAAAATTACTTTTTATTTAAAAAAATATGAACAGATTGATAGGAGGGTCAAAATATCGAGCAAAAACTAACTTTGACTTGAGTTTTTAATATTCTAAAGAAACAAAAAAAAAAAAACAGTAACAAGATATTATTGCTACAAGTTCCTTCTTTCATGTAAACTCGAATCATGCAAAAATATGCATTTTTACGTGAGTAATTTAAAAATTAGTCCGTCCGTTTGGAAGTGTAAGTAGCTTAAAGCACCTTTCGAGATACGGGGCAGGTGCAAAAAATACTTGGTGCATTTATGGCCGATTATTGCAAAAACTATAAAATTTTTGACAAAAGTGATGGGTATCATTTTTGCAGTTAATAAACTGCTTTTTATTTTCGTCCAAACGCAAATTGCGTAAGTTTCATATTTCCGGAGATATCGACCAAATTAGTAAAAAAAACGGATTTCCGGGCTCTCGATGGTCATTTTCAGGCCCTTGCGGACATTTTTTTATATATATTTTCAGAGGTTATTGTATACATTAATACCTGCAAATTAAAAAAAAAATTGTGACGGCCCAACCTGGTCTTCAGGTTTGAGGTTTCTTCGGACTTCATTTACTGAACTATAATATGCAATATTCACGCACGTTACACTATTCAAACTGCTTTCCATTTTTGAATAGAAAGATGACAACTTTTTATTTTAAACAATTTTTTCCAATAATATTTTTTCTAAGTTCAATAATACAGGTAGTTTTGTCCTACGCTGTATTTGTTAATTTGCATCTACCCCTTATAGGCTAATAGTAGGAGAGCTGGTAAACATTTTAGGGTAAGTATAGTAGGGGTAGCGGGGCCGACCCCTTAATTTTTAAATTAGAAAATTCTTCTTTGAAAAAAATATTTTATAAATATATAATATATTAATATAAAAATCAAGGGCGGATCTAGGGTTTTAAATTTAGTTTACCTAGAAAGTGAGACATGGGACCCACGCTTAATACTGTGTGTCTCAAATTCGGCCTACATGTATTGCTATCTAGTTTAGTATACAATATAGATAAACGTTTAAATGGGGAAAGTTTTAAAAGATTTAATGCTAATTTTGACTGTGCAGTTAATTTTTTTCTTGAAGATTTAGTTCTAAAGATAGCGAAAAAGTAAAAATCGTCGATTTTAATTTTTGTTTGTGATTTATTTGTTTTAATTTTAACATGCTTTAAAACATGACATTATTAGGACACTAAACAGATTAAAAAATATTTTTTTAACAATTCATTTGGCAACGCCGACTCGACGCCTCATCAATGTACTTCGTGTCAATTTCCCTCATAAAGGTATACACATAAATGTGAATTTTGCAAACAAAAATGGTTATATTTTAAAAAATTATTACGCTACCCTTACACAGTTTAAGAATTCAAGTAATTATATCTACTCCAAAATACTCAGCAAAGACCCTCATGGATGCTGTAAGTCACGTAGTTTGGCGGGAGCTAATCGCATCGCAACGTCTTTTAGCTGAGACAGCGGCCGATCTACGCTCTCTCTTACACTTCAACTTATCCCATACCGCTGTTCACTTGCACTTATGTAAAATGTTCTTGATCCCCTGGCAGGTAGAAAGTCCCACCGAATTGATCGTAACTTTGGCAACAACTAATTCATTTAAATATTTCTCTGTTAAAATCTCAAAAATATGTTTTTAATTTTTATGAAAAATCAAAACTTTTAGATCCGATTAAATAATCTGGCGTTTTTATATTTCGATTTCATTTGTAATAAATTTAGAAGTTGTTAAATTTTAGGATGCCTTAAAGACATTTTTTGCAAAAAAAATCAAATTTTACAATTCAGGGGTTGGTTTAGCCCCACAACCCTTCAGCCAGGTCTGCGTTTTTGCATTTAGATATTATTAAAAAAGCATTGTACAACGTTTTCTTTGTGCCTGAAATACCAGTCACTCTATGAATACTGTCAAATTTTGTCTGGAGTACTTAAATTTCGTTTTAAGTAAAAATGTGACGCTTTTCGTGTGTCAGCGATAGCTAATCGCTGTGGGGATAAAAAAAATAGTGCGGAAGTGGCGAATTTACGTATTACGTTATGAACACTCGGTTGCTAATAAAAAGCGAACATGGGAAAATAAATGTCATGTTTTTTCTCAGTGTTAGTTGTACGTTTTATGTACCTGTCATGTACCCCCGTCATATACCTGCCATGACACAATTCATTTTTGATTACCTTGAATTATCTGGCGTATATTTAAAATCATTTCTTAAAAATGCCTCAGCAACTTTCGGTATTTACAAAAACACAAATAATTACTTGACTAGAAAATAGATGGTCAGTATAAAGAGTCGCCAACCATTTTAATATAAATAAGTCAACTGTTGGCACAATTAGACAACGATGGCAAGAACATCAGTCCTTAGAACGAAAGCGCGGTACCGGTTTACAAAATAAGATTAGCACAGCAGAACAAGCTGAGCAACTCAAAAATTATTTATGAGAAAACCCATTTTCTGTAACAGTCGAAGCCATAAACACAACCGGTTTTCCGGTTACCCGCTTTACGGCATGCAGACAATTGAAAAACTCTGAATTGAAATGCCAAATTGCTGCAAAAAAGCCCTTATTGACAGAGAAACAAAAACAAGCCCGAGTGATTTTAGCCCTCAGTTATGTTGAGGAGGTTGAAAAATATTTAGAAAGGGTAATTTTTCCGACGCGAACATATTTTAATCGTCCTCAGATTGCCGTAAACTAAAGGTTTATCGGCCACTTCAAACTGTTTGATGAGAGATATATCGTGCAGGTGAACAGAGCGGGTCAATTCCCAGTAAACATTAAAATTTGGGGTTGAATGCCCGCTAGAGGTTTGGGTGTTTGCTGGCAAATTGAAGGAAGAATTACGGCGGTAGGATACTTGGATGTTCTAGAAGGGGTTATGGCACCATCGGTCGAGATTTTATATTCCAAATAATGAAATAATTCACCAACAGGACAATTGCCCAATTCATACAGCTTCCGCCATGCGTCGCTTGTTCCAAGACCAAAACATCAAAGTGCTAGCCAGCGAACAGTCCCGACTTGAACCCCATTGAATATCTTTGGGCACGATTGGTCCAGATAATATACCAACATAATTGGGGGCCCCAAAATGCGGATAAACTCTTAACCGCTATCTTTATGGGTGCGATCTGGTTGGTATCGATGAAAAATCCTGTCGAAAATTAGTCGAGTGCAAATGGTTATCTAAAAAAATGGAGCTGCCATTAAAGATAAGTTTTTAATTTTTGTTTTCCTTTTAAATTGTTTTAAAATAAATTAAGTTTTCGTCCTAAGTAAGCATTTTTCCATTGGTAATATAAGCTACTGTAATATAAAGTACTCCCCCGTAAACAATAAAAATACCTACACTATAATTAACACATCGCGAACCTGTTATAACTAATTTATACACTAAGAAAAAAACGTAGTTGCTTTTGTTCTCATAGCTGTGATCAAAGGTGATACTCCCTAATTGTGATATTCGATTAACTGTGATATAAATATAAAGATTATGTAATGCTGTTGTCAGTCCTATCTCGGTTGGTATTATTAGTTTTGGTCTAATCTAGTCTACCACTGTAAAAATACATTTTCTTCTTCACTGTGATTTCTTTATTGTAATTGTATTTTTAATTTGTTGTAATTTTATAGTAATTGTAACAAGCGTATAACATCAGAATGTACTGTGTTCCAACTGAGTCATACACAAGTTCGCTTTGTGACTTATGTTGGACATCTTTGTCTTGTAAAATTATTGTGTATTTTTGTATGAAATATATTATTATTATTATTATTATTTTTCTACGTACGCATTATCTGCAACCGAGTGTAACTTCTCTTACATATTTTATCTAATTTTTGCATAAAACACAAAGATTGCATTTCTGGACTTATGTCACTTTTTTCCAGAGTGGCGATAGAGATTCCAAATTATTGTTTTTTTTATTCATTTATAAAAATGTCATCATGCGATCGCTACCTAATCGCTTAAAAAAGATATCTTGACGAATTTCTACGCATTTACGCAGCATCCCAATAGATGACAGCACCATTCAGTATCCGAAATTCTCCGCTTTCCAGCATCAAATCTGGATCCAGAGCCAACATTACTAAAAAATCGATAGCGATTCTCCGTCTTTCTTCCCCTTTAAGTAAACTCTATCTTGGCTTTGGCAAATTTTGGCTAGACGCGCACAACGGCGGATGGGTTGTACCAAAAGATATTTTTACACACACTGAGAGTTCAGTGATTGCAATTATTTTAAAATTAAAGACGAGAAAACAGTTTAAGTAATGTGCCGCGCCATAATATAGAGCGTGACTGTGTTTAAAAACAGTGTCGTTTTGAGCTTTTTTTTAAACCAACTTAAAACTGTCTTTTAAAATGTTATTCCGGATACGTATGGGCTAGATTTTGTACCCTTTA
The DNA here is from genome assembly GCA_019359885.1 of Listronotus oregonensis. Taxonomy (NCBI): domain Eukaryota; kingdom Metazoa; phylum Arthropoda; class Insecta; order Coleoptera; family Curculionidae; genus Listronotus; species Listronotus oregonensis. Next base: position 13,054 of record JAHBCN010013445.1, on the reverse strand, counting down.
AGGTATTTATATTTTTTATGTTGTGTGGTGTGTTTTTATAATGCGTAAATTGCATATTTCTGTACCTTTTGGGATATCAACTCGAATATTATTAAATCTGAAAGGATTTCGCCCTTTTGATCAGGTGACATCTAGTTTGATAGGTGTGATAAAGGGCAAAGGACGATTCTACACCCCACATTGTGTTATTGTTTTTCTAATTTGTGATTTCTGTTCTTTTATTTAATTATTAATTTGTCTTTCTTCTCAATTAATTTATTTTTTTAAATTTTTGATTGGAATTTGCATTTCTTCTGCTTTTTGTTGCGATAATAACTGACCTATAAAATTATGTAGTATAGTGATTCCCTAACTAGACGACTTTTTTTGATAGATACTGTTAAGGGCAAAGGAACTCTTTACAGTAGGGTGGAGCAAAAAATGAAATATTTTAAGCTTCAAAATAGAAAGACAATAAACTAAACTTTTATTTATTTAGGGGAAAAAACAAAATTTATTTTTTTAAAAAAATCTGTATACTTATGTGACATTGGTAATAAAACAACTGGCAAAAAATTTACGTTTGTAGACAACAGTAAAGAAATATTTTTAAAATACTAGAGCAAATATCTGCGATAACCATGTAGGTAGAAGTTTTAAATGTCGTTTTGAGCTTTTTTTTAACTAACTTAAAACTGTCTTTTAAAATGTTATTCCGGATATGTATGGGCTAGATTTTCTACCCTTTAGGGTATTTATATTTTTTATGTTGTGTGGTGTGTTTTTATAATGCGTAAATTGCATATTTCTGTACCTTTTGGGATATCAACTCGAATATTATTAAATCTGAAAGGATTTCGCCCTTTTGATCAGGAGACATCTAGTTTGATAGGTGTGATAAAGGGCAAAGGACGATTCTACACCCCACATTGTGTTATTGTTTTTCTAATTTGTGATTTCTGTTCTTTTATTTAATTATTAATTTGTCTTTCTTCTCAATTAATTTATTTTTTTAAATTTTTGATTGGAATTTGCATTTCTTCTGCTTTTTGTTGCGATAATAACTGACCTATAAAATTATGTAGTGTAGTGATTCCCTAACTAGACGACTTTTTTTGATAGATACTGTTAAAGGCAAAGGAACTCTTTACAGTAGGGTGGAGCAAAAAATGAAATATTTTAAGCTTTAAAATAGAAAGACAATAAACTAAACTTTTATTTATATAGGGGAAAAAACAAATTTTATCTTTTTAAAAAAATCTGTGTACTTATGTGACATTGATAATGAAACAACTGGCAAAAAATTTACGTTTGTAGACAACAGTAAAGAAATATTTTTAAAATACTAGAGCAAATATCTGCGATAACCATATAGGTAGAATTTTCAAATGTCGTTTTGAGCTTTTTTTAACTAACTTAAAACTGTCTTTTAAAATGTTATTCCGGATACGTATGGGCTAGATTTTGTACCCTTTAAGGTATTTATATTTTTTTACGTTGTATGGTGTATTTTTATAATGCGTAAATTGCATATTTCTGTACCTTTTGGGATATCAACTCGGATATTAATAAAGCTGAAAGGATTTCGTCCTTTAAATCAGGTGACATCTACATAGTTTGATAGGTGTGATAAAGGGCAAAGGACGATTCTACACCCCACATTGTGTTATTGTTTTTTTAATTTGTGATTTCTGTTTTTTTATTTAATTAATTATTTGTCTTTCTTCTCAATTATTTTTTTTTTAATTTTGATTAGCATTTGCATTTCTTCTGCTTTTTGTTGAAATAATAACTGACCTATAAAATTATGTAGTATAGTGATTCCCTAACTAGACGACTTTTTTTGATAGATTCTGTTAAGGGCAAATGAACCCTTTACAGTAGGGTGGAGCAAGAAATAAAATATTTTAAGTTTCAAAATACAAAGATAACTAAACTTTTATTTATATAGAGAAAAAAACAAATTTTATCTTTATAAAAAAAATCTGTGTATTTATGTGTCATTGATAATATAACAACTGACAAAAAATACGTTTATAGACAACCGTAAAGAAATATTTTCAGAATAATGAAGGAAGCAGCTATCTACGAAAACCATATAGGTAGAATTTTCAAATGCCGTTTTGAGCTTTTTTTTAACCAACTTAAAACTGTCTTTTAAAATGTTATTCCGGATACTTAAGGGCTAGATTTTGTACCCTTTAAGGTATTTATATTTTTTATGTTGTGTGGTGTGTTTTTATAATGCGTAAATTGCATATTGCTGTACCTTTTGGGATATCAACTCGAATATTATTAAATCTGAAAGGATTTCTCCCTTTTGATCAGGTGACATCTAGTTTGATAGGTGTGATAAAGGGCAAAGGACGATTCTACACCCCACATTGTGTTATTGTTTTTCTAATTTCTGATTTCTGTTCTTTTATTTAATTATTAATTTGCCTTTCTTTTCAATTAATTTATTTTTTTAAATTTTTGATTGGAATTTGCATTTCTTCTGCTTTTTGTTGCGATAATAACTGACCTATAAAATTATGTAGTATAGTGATTCCCTAACTAGACGACTTTTTTTGATAGATACTGTTAAGGGCAAAGGAACTCTTTACAGTAGGGTGGAGCAAAAAATGAAATATTTTAAGCTTCAACATTGAAAGACAATAAACTAAACTTTTATTTATGTAGGGGAAAAAACAAATTTTATCTTTAAAAAAAAATCGGTGTACTTATGTGATATTGATAATAAAACAACTGGCAAAAAATTTTCGTTTGTAGACAAGAGTAAAGAAATATTTTTAAAATACTAGAGCAAATATCTGCGATAACCATGTAGGTAGAATTTTTAAATGTCGTTTTGAGCTTTTTTTAACTAACTTAAAACTGTTTTTTAAAATGTTATTCCGGATACGTATGGGCTAGATTTTGTACCCTTTAAGGTATTTATATTTTTTATGTTGTGTGGTGTGTTTTTGTAATGCGTAAATTGCATATTTCTGTACCTTTTGGGATATCAACTCGAATATTATTAAATCTGAAAGGATTTCGCCCTTTTGATCAGGTGACATCTAGTTTGATAGGTGTGATAAAGGGCAAAGGACGATTCTACACCCCACATTGTGTTATTGTTTTTCTAATTTGTGATTTCTGTTCTTTTATTTAATTATTAATTTGTCTTTCTTCTCAATTAATTTATTTTTTTAAATTTTTGATTGGAATTTGCATTTCTTCTGCTTTTTGTTGCGATAATAACTGACCTATAAAATTATGTAGTATAGTGATTCCCTAACTAGGCGACTTTTTTTGATAGATACTGTTAAGGGCAAAGGAACTCTTTACAGTAGGGTGGAGCAAAAAATGAAATATTTTAAGCTTCAAAATAGAAAGACAATAAATTAAACTTTTATTTATATAGGAGAAAATACAAATTTTATCTTTTTAAAAAAATCTGAGTACTTCTGTGACATTGATAATAAAACAACTGGCAAAAAAATTACGTTTGTAGACAACAGTAAAGAAATATTTTTAAAATACTAGAGCAAATATCTGCGATAACCATGTAGGTAGAATTTTTAAATGTCGTTTTGAGCTTTTTTTAACTAACTTAAAACTGTCTTTTAAAATGTTATCCTGGATACGTATGGGCTAGATTTTGTACCCTTTAAGGTATTTATATTTTTTTTTATGTTGTATGGTGTATTTTTATAATGCGTAAATTGCATATTTCTGTACCTTTTGGGATATCAACTCGGATATTAATAAAGCTGAAAGGATTTTGTCCTTTAAATCAGGTGACATCTACATTGTTTGATAGGTGTGATAAAGGGCAAAGGACGATTCTACACCCCACATTGTGTTATTGTTTTTTTTTAATTTGTGATTTCTGTTTTTTTATTTAATTAATTATTTGTCTTTCTTCTCAATTAATTTTTTTTTAATTTTGATTGGTATTTGCATTTCTTCTGCTTTTTGTTGAAATAATAATTTTTGATAGATTCTGTTAAGGGCAAAGGAACCCTTTACAGTAGGGTGGAGCAAGAAATAAAATATTTTAAGTTTCAAAATACAAAGATAACTAAACTTTTATTTATATAGAGAAAAAAACAAATTTCATCTTTATAAAAAAAAATCTGTGTATTTATGTGTCATTGATAATATAACTGACAAAAAATACGTTTGTAGACAACCGTAAAGAAATATTTTCAGAATAATGAAGCAGCTATCTACGAAAACCATGTAGGTAGAATTTTCAAATGTAGTTTTGAGCTTTTTTTAACAAACTTAAACTGTCTTTTAAACCGTTTTTCCGAATACGTATAGGCTAGATTTTGTGTCCTTTAAGGTATTTATATTTTTTATGTTGTGTGGTGGGTTGTTATAATGCGTAAATTGCATATTTCTGCACCTTTTGGGATATCAACTCGGATATTGATAAAGCTGAAAGGATTTCGCCCTTTTGATCAGGTGACATCTAGTTTGATAGGTGTGATAAAGGGCAAAGGACGATTCTACACCCCACATTGTGCTATTGTTTTTTTAATTTGTGATTTTTCTTGTTTTATCCTCATTTTAAACTTCCCAGATAACTACACCAGGAGAAGACTGTATTTCAAACTTTAGTACACTATAGAAATGAACTTTAATCATTACTAATTTTCTTATATTGTCTCTAAAATTAGTTTTTTCGTTATTTTAAACACCGTAATATCTGTTACCACTGCCGTATGTACATATATATTGTTTTTTTTTTGTAAATAGCCTTGTTTTGTATGCCATAATTATTAATAGTAAGTTTAGAATAAAATAAGTTATCTGTAAAAACTAAAGGCTGAAAGACCTCGGTCGATGGCCTTTTGGACATTTTTTTATGTTCAATAAAAATTGTTTAATAATATAATTGTTTATTGTTTTTTTTAGGTAAAAAACATTTTTTTAAAGTATATAGTGAGCGGCTAAAATATGGAACAAATTCATTTAAAAATCAGAATTGAGTTTAAAAAAATGCTCGCACACGTCTTTCATAATTTTTCCTTGCGCATTTTTTGCACTTAAGAGAAAATATACAGGGTGCGTCAAAAAGTTGATTTTGATAACTAAGTTAATTTTTTAATGGAACAATATTTTTAAAAATCAATTTTTAACTTCGCAACGAGACGTGGAGGGGCACCCAGCAGCGAAGGAGAAGCGAGAACGGGCTGCGTATCGGGCGCTCGACGAATTTTCGTTAGACGTGCTAGGATCACAAGCATTTTTAACAATGTTTTTCAAACTTTTATGAAAATGTAAGACATACAATTTTAAGTTTTTAATCTTAACTTTAAAAAGCCGGTTTAACAATTTAAATAGGAGCATTTGCCTAATATTCACGGCACTTGCACGGGCCTAATTTGTTTATAGTGCCATTGAATAAAAACTATTAATGCGACAATTTTCATCTTTCGGCAGCTCAAAATATATGTTATTGACTACCATTTCCCGAAAAATCAGCTCTTAATATTGAAAATTAACGGAGATACGAATTTTTAAAAAAGGTCTGTTTTAAGCGATTTTCCGGCTTTTCTCGGTGAAAAATGGTCGAATCGGGATTTTTCAAAAATCATTTTGTAGGTTTTTGAATTCTCTACTAAAGGTCTTTGATGAGTAAAGTGATATAGCCAGTTCTTTTTGTAATATTAAAAAAAACGAAAAACAGGGTCTTTTTTAAATAATTATTGTTTTAAAAAATTACCTGAAAAAAAATTGGTTGGATTTTTGATTTTAGTAATCTACAGGTTATTCCGGAAGTCATGGCACAGTCAGATATCTGTTAACATTAATTAGAAAAATGTCCTTTTTTGCTATAATGTTTGGATAACCATTACAAAAAGAACAGTAAGTAAAAGTGAAAGAAAATTTAGAGAAACAGAGATAGTCAAAGATCGGAATGGCCTGCAAAATCTTCAGATGTTACACTGCTGGATGTTTTTTCTTTGGGGATATTCAAAATCAAAAGTGTATAAGAAAAAAACCACGGAATTCATATGATTTAAAATTTAAAATTAGATACAAAACAAACCAAATTAATGAAAGTACTTTAGGTAATGTTTTGGAAGGATTTTTAATCAGATTAGCATATTGTCAAGAAGTTATTGGTGGACATTTATAACACCTAATAAAATAATTAAAACAATAAATTAAATGCTAAAACTTTTATTCTTTGAGTTTTATTTAAGTGCATCATTGCTTGTTTTACCTCTAAAGGTATGTACAGTGTCTTTGATATTTACGTGGCTTCAGGAGCCTTTATTTTTGAAGACAGAAAAAAATGTTTTATATAAAAATTGCAGGTTTTTTCCATATTATCTTTTGACATTATTAGTGAAAAAATATAGCAATAAAAAAATGGAAAATATAGACAACTTCAACTTTTTTAAATGGAACACCCTGTATATTATGCGCCACAATAAATGATCTTTTTTATCTGATTTTAAATTTATATACATTGATGATGATATTTGGATGAACCATTTTTGAGATATTTAACAAGGAGACGGCACGGCCTTGGGGTCGGCGATTTGGCTCAATTTTTTTGTGGTGCTAGAGTGCAATTGGTAGATCACAATATTAAAATACTAAGGCGCACTATTAAGAAAATCCGCAAAAAACGTTTTAATTTTTTTGTGTAGCATACGTACTTTAAATGAAACACCATTGTCCGTCCATGTGGCTCAGGCGGTAGCGTTCCAGACTTCCAACCTGAAGGTTCCGGGTTCGATTCTGCTCTCCGTGCCTTACTTTTTTTACGTAATTAATCATTTTTAATATTATTATTCTTTAAAATACTTCTAAAATTTCTTTTAGTTTAGTAGTTTTTTTTTTTTTATTTACAATTAGGAAAAGAAAATAAAATATTTTGAAGCCAATTTGCATTACATATTTATTCACATTATAATTATTTGAAAAAACCAGAGTAATAGTTTGTAAAGAAACATTCAAAACAATAATTATTACAACATACGGGGTTTGTAAGGTAATCATTGGAAAACATAGGTACATCATGTACATATTTTTGAGGCATAGATATGTAAACTAATGTTACAATTATTTTTAAAACATTTATTATAAATAAATTTAAAAAGCATTTTAAAGTTTGATAATATTAAAACAATTAATTACATAAAAAAAATAAGATGGGCAGATTCGAACCCAGAACTTTCGGGTTGAAAGTTTTCGAGCCTACTGCCTGAGCCACGAAATTTGATAAAAATATTACATTTTTAGTATATATGCTACGCCAAAAAGTAAAAAATGAAAACTTTTTTTTTGTGGGATTTTCCTCAATATGTGCCTTAGTATTTTAATATTATGATATATTTAGTGCACTCTATAACCACAAAAATTGAGCAAACGTGACCCTAAGGCCGTGCTCACACTTTTGTAAGCTAAATGAAAATAAATTTGACGTATTGATATTGTAAAAAGTTGAAATTATTCAGTTTAACTATTAAAAGTAGTTTGTATTGCTTTTTTTGATGTATTCAGAAGAACAAAAAATCGCTATTATGCGTCTTTTTTATGGTAACAATAATAATGTGACGACAGTGCAAAGGGAATATTACTTATTATATCCTTAACAACGGATACCATCTATAGATACTATTAAATACATGGTAAGAAAGTTTATTGAACGAAAAAACTTTAAAATGAAGAAAAGGACTGCAGCACGAAATGAAAACAAAGTTTTGGATATCCTGGTTTTTTCAGGATTATTATTATACTTTTTCTATTGGACTAGCACTAACTACTTTTAATAATTTTAGAAAACCCTGAAATATTAATCTCGGATGCGGCATCTGAATAACAGATTATAAAATTTATTAAACCTTAAAATTTTACAAATTTTAACCTTATAAATTTATGTCCGTTCAGAATCTTACTGAACAAAACATGCAGGACCGACCTAAGTATGCATTGGAAATTGCTAGGTTTATGCAGCAGAATCCAAAATTTTTAAATAAACTGCTATTCACCGACAAGTCTTCCTTCACTTTATCAGGAATGTTTAAAAATAAACATTATTGAGAGAAAACTCAGCAACATAACAATATTATTTTTTCCATGGCTTTCTTGATTACTAATATGAAACTTTTTTGTAATTTGTTAATAATTTAACCTAAAATATCTCAAAAATGGTTCATCCAAATATCATCAATGTTATATATATATATATATATATATATATATATATATATATATATATATATATATATATATATATATATATATATATATATATATAAATCATATAAATCAGAAAAAAAAACTTTCATTGTAGCGCATAATATACAGGATGTTTCATTTAAAAAAGTTGAAGTTGCCTGTATTTTTCCATTTTTTTATTGCGATATTTTTGTTACTGATGATTTCAAAAGATAATATGAAAAAAATCCTACAATTTTTATATAAAACATTTTTTTTGTCTTCAAAAATAAAGGGCTTAGAACCCACGTAAATATAATCAAAGACCCTGTACATGAAATCGATTTGTGTTTTTTTTTTGCTCAAAAATAGGTGTAGGTTATGCTACATGAATAATTATGGGTGAAATTTAACACATAATTCAAAAATTAATTTTAAAAATCAGTGTTCCATAAAAAAATTAACTCTGGTATCAAAATCTACTTTTTGACGCACCCTGTATATTTTCTCTTCAGTGCAAAAAATACGCAAGAAAAATTATGATAGACATGTGCGAGCATTTTTTTAAACCCCACACCTGATTTTTAAATGAATTTGTTTCGTATTTTAGCCACTTACTGTATTTGGGTTTAAATATATTTAAAAAACACAACATGATGATTTAACTTCTTTCTATATTGTAACTAGGTATTTGTAATTTTCCAGTTTTGTCAAGATCTATTAAATCTCGAAAAAATAAAGTATACAGTTTTTAAATCACAATTCAAACGATTTCCATAGGAAAACCGAAAACAGTTAAATACATTTATTATTATTTTTGTAACATTTCCTGACGAATGAAAAGCGACACAACAAATCGCAGGCCGGAGGTGTTTATATACAAAATACAACAGATGAATGCAAAACACACAAGTGTAGGTTTTGCGTCATTTACGATTTATTGTCGGTGTTTATTTATAAATCAATTTAAAATTAATCCTCCGTTATATTTTATTATTTATTACAGCTTTACAGGTTTTATTGGGGATGGAACTAATATGATCAGATTGCAAAATCGTATTTATTTAATATAACTAAGTTTAATTAATTTCTTGAAGTATTTAAAAACACAAAATTTTACGTGACAGACAGTATGGATTCCGTCACAAAAAATCTACAGCTGATATTCTTTCCTTTGTCTTACAGCCTACAGAGACAGGCCTGCCTAATGATCAAGGGCGCGCTGCGCTCGACACCAACGGCGGCCATGGAAGCCCTCCTAGGACTGTCTCCTCTGCATATTTACTTGGAGAGAGAGGCAAGGTGGGCAACCTACAGACTCTATCAAGCGGTCAGTAACAAACCGCAGGCGTGTCATATGGAAAGCACCAGTCTCCTCAGGAATGTCTTGACCTGTGACAGACTGGGAATGCCCTCAGAGATATGCCTACAGCAACTAATTACAACTGGCCCTACAGTGTAGTCTACCCACAAAGGGAGGACTGGAGTCGAAAAATGACCGACCTGCTCCGGGCTGACATCTGTTGGTACACCGATGGCTCCAAAACCAAGGACGGTGTTGGAGCTGGAATATATAGACAGAGGCCGAGGGCAGAGTTTTCCTTTAGTCTGCACACGTAAGACAGTTAAATATTCCCTGATAGTCAATCAGCTCTTAAGGCTCTTGAATTAGCCGGTGCAATTCGAAAACCGTCTGGAATTGCAAGGATGCGCTGACCAAACTGGGTCAAAACAATAAGGTTACAGTACTGAGATACCTGACACACCGGCCTAAAAGGGTAATGAATCCACAGACCTCCTTGCAAGAGGGGGCGGAAACTGAACACAGGGCCGGAACCGGTCATCGGTATATCTTATGGAACGGCCAAGCAGTTCATATCGAGCTTTGGACACAAAGAAAAAATCTTCGGTACTGACATGGACTTCCGGGTCTCAGACACTGACACACCGAACCAACAATGTACTGTCAAACTACTGGAGCAATCAATGGTAACTCTAGTAGGACTGTACATCGGACACTGCAGATTAAATTACCACATGCACAAGATTGGCCTAGCGGAAGACGCCGAGTGCCGCATGTGCATGGAGGGATGAATCGGCAGGACCATACTGTTTCGCCCAGCACTGGCAGACTAAGATTCGCAATCCTCGGCAATGACGCCTTGTTGCCAGTGGAGTGAAGATCTTTCTCCCAACAGGATCTAGATTTATTAGAGTCTGGACCTGGTGGGAGAAATATAAAAGGGTGTGAGCCACAATAGACCGATCGGTCGCGGTGGAAGGAGTGTTATACCCACTCACTTTAAACCTACCCAAACCTACCTACACAACTGGAACAAGCCCCTTGAGTTTCTTGGTGATTCCAGATCGTTGCTCTTGACATATCTAAAGCTTTTGATCAGGTATGGCATGATGGGCTTTTTAACAAACTTCCTTCCTACGGTCTTCGTAACAAAGCATCATGGGAATACGTTTGGCAACGTAGATTTGTCTATGACATCGCTTATTATGGGTCGTATGTTGAACGGGCATTAAAATTATCATCTTTATTTTAATATTGAACCACACACTGTCAAATGGCAGTGCTAATCATAAATTGTAACACGTGTATCCCGCGGAAGACTCCACCTCTATATCTATGTCTTTGCCCTATATCGTAATAGTCGAGCTGTTGTGCCGATGGTTGATAGAATGATACGAATAGAACACTGGATTTGTGCCTTTGTATCAATCAATAAGCCCTCGTACAAGCAGTAAAATTTTATGTGTGTATATAACAATCAAACAAAACGATGGCAAGTGTTGTATTAAATTAACTACTATAAAAATAAACATTATTCTTAGCTCACTACACTACACACGATTGAAAATTAGTAAAATGACGCTAAACCCACACTGATGCTCTAAACGTTCGTCTCTCACTGTTTGTACACCTACACGATTTGTTCCGCTTTTCAGCCAAGTGGATTATGGAGGAAATGTGGAAATTAAAATTATTAAATTATCTTAGTATTCTGTGGGTGTTGTTGACCCGTGCGTTAATAATTAAAAAAAGTATCTTAACCATTATCACCCAGACAATTCTACTTAGGTAAGCCTGCCTCTATCTTTATTAAATCAGACTATTTGTTGTGTGCTAAATCTGGTGGAAATAGAATGCCGTTAGATATAGAACGACAAAAAAATAGATCAAAATTTGTGTTACAGGATTTAATGAGACACATTTTTTTAATGTACAGGGTGTCCAACTAAGAAAGGTCCAACTGTTTCTTCGAAACTATGTATCGCACGTCGTTGAAGAAAATTATTTTTGGTAAAATGGCCAAGAGAAATAGCTGGAAATTATTTTTAAGTTTCTAAAATCTATTTTTTTCTTGAAAATTAGCTAGTAAAGGGTTTTCCAAAAGAGGTGTTATTTTGATATTCAAAGAAAAATGCCATTTTAAGGTAAATGATCGGATATTTATTACATCAGCCAAATGACCACCACGAGCACGCCTACAGGACCATATCCTTTTCATGAAATTTTGCATAACCAAATCGCAAAGTGGCTGCCCTATGTCCACGATAGCCTCACGAATTCCATCTTTGAGGTCTTGAATTGACGCTGGGCTGTTGTCGTAGACCTTTTCTTTCTCGTTGCCCCAAAGGAAAAAGTCGCAGGGTGTTAAATCACAAGATCTTGGTGGCCAATTGTGATCACCTCTTCGAGAGATAAAACGGTCCGGAAACTTTTCCCGTAAAAGATCAATGATTTCGTTGCTTGTGTGGCACGTAGCGCCGTCTTGTTGAAAGTAAACGTTTTCCAGATCAATACCATCCAATTCCGGCCATAAAAAATCATTAATTATCTTTCGATAGCGCAATCCATTCACCGTAACTGTTGCTCCAGCCTCATTTTCGAAAAGTAAGGTCCAATGACCCTACCGGACCATAAACCACACCAAACAGTCACACGTTGAGGATAGAGAGGCTTTTCAACAATAACTCTTGAGTTTTCCGAGCCCCAGATGCGACAATTTTCTTGTTGACGAAGCCACCGAGGTGGAAATGGGCCTCATCACTCAAGATGATTTTTCGATGGAATTCCGGGTCATTTTCATGCATTTCAAGGGCCCAATCAGCAAAGATACGACGTTGTTGATGATCGGCCGGCTTGAGTTCTTGTGTTAACTGAACTTTATAGGCCTTAAGATCCAAATCTTTATGCAAAATACGGTGTAATGACGTTTGCGGAAGCCCAATTCCAATGAACGACGAGGAATGGACAAACCTGGGTTTTCTTTAACACTTTTGGCTGTAGCAGCAATATTTTCGGCTGTTCTTGAGCGACGTGTACGCGTTTTATTCTTTACATTACTAACTTGTCCCAACAGCTCGAATTTTACCACCAATTTCTATATTGCGGTCCGACAAGGTGCTTCAGACGACCCAAACATGTTCTATTTTACGAACCGTCTCTGCCAAATTTTCACCATTTTTATAGTAAATTTTAATAATTTCAATGCGTTGTTGAAGCGTGTATCGTTCCAATTTTATTAATGGCGTAATTTCTACTTGTCAAATGTGAAATATGACAGCTTCAAAAGTGACATTTACCGAAATAGCGGGCTATTCAAAATAACACCTCTTATTGAAAAACCGTTTATTAGGTACAATTTTAATCGCATCAGTAAAAACTCCACAACCAATTATGCGTTAGTCTGGTTAAGGACTAAGATGATAAATAATGCAAATTATGCTTTAAAGTAACTATATCTCTCACATCTTTAATCAAAAGTGGTTCAATGGTACTTGTTTTAAAGAAAATTTAAACTCTTTTAAATGTCGTCCTTTTCGGTTTCGGCTGGTTTGTAGTTTACTAACTAGAGGGCGTGTTTAAGAGAACTCGGCTATTTGACAT
>JAHBCN010013444.1:0-24431 GCA_019359885.1 Listronotus oregonensis | reverse complement strand
AATCTTAATATTGATAATGGGGATATTAAAAAACCATGAATAAGCAAATGACCCAAAAAATGTGTTCTGTGTTCATCAAAAACCGGCGCCCGCAATTTGATACCGGGTGTACGATCAAAGCCCCTTAAACCGGGCGAACCCGGAGTTTGGTTTTTTTAACATTTAGAGGACAAAAATTTTTTTTCCTTTTGCAGAGAACCATAAAATTGTACGATTTTTCCCAATAAACAAAAAAAAAAAACACTAAATGGGCCTATTCCCCAAAACCCAAAATTTGGGGGAAGGGGCAGCTGAAAAAAAAGTGAAGGAGCGGTTTTTAAATTTTTTTAAAAAAATGGACTAAAATGGGACAAAAGCTTTAAAGAAGTATCATCAACAAGGGCAAAAGGATATTCCAAAAGATGTTGATTGCAATACAATGCAATATAAAAATGGTAACAATAGGAAACTTAATGGGGCAAAGTGATTAAACTAAATTTAAATAAATAAATAAACATTTTTTAAATAAAATATTACATGATATAAATAAAAAAGATCGTCAAGGTCATATAACAGATAGTCGCTCTCATCTTCGTCATCCGAATCAATCACTATGACGGGGTTTATATCTGAAGCACCCGCTTATTCTGATTACTTCCCAAGCTTCTGGGATCTTTTTTTGGGCGTGCCGAATGCTTGGCGGTTATTTCCGGAATAACTTTTTTCCACGTTGCCAACACTTCAGAAGAGGTTCCTTTTAAGGAGAAATATATTGGTCATATTTTTTTCCCTCGACCAAATTTCAAAAAAAAATTATATTGAAAAAATGGTACGGGGGGAGGCAAAAGAACTTTATGCCCAAAAAAAGGTTTCACATATTCGTCAAGGAAATATTTCTTTTCTAAATTTCGGTTTTTTTCTACCCCCCAGAGTTGGTTTTTTTCATAGCTGTCTCGGGAAAAGGCAATTTTTCTTGGGAAAGCCACAGAATTAATTTTTTTTGGTCCAAGATTTGCGGGGTATGTCTTCTACAAAGGGTTTTTGGGTAGCGTTGCCCATGAAAATTAATTAATTTTTGGGCAAAATTTGGGAACAAGTTGATATTTAAACCTTTTTTTCGAAATTTTGGCGGTTCATGCTGTTATGGTAGTCGCCACTCTTTGTACCACTTTTAAAGACTAAACTAGCTCCCTTGATAAATCCGTTTTTATTGCCGGCGTTGACGACGATTTATCTATAACCTAAAAAAATTAACGGTTTTAACATCGGCGCAATATATAATTAGAAAAATATATATTCACTTCATCCCATCACGAATCCAAATCCCAAGGCAATTCTCAAATCCAACCCTAGCACATTAATCAAAACGGAAAAAACGTTAGGGCGCAAGTGTAAAGGTATTGGTAATTGATCCTCTACCAATGGTTTCTTTTTGAATAAAAGCAACTTTTACTCACCTTCACTGCTTTTTGAAGAGCTTGTGGCTTTGGTATCATCCTGCCAGGTATTTCTAAAAGATCCTTTACTGAATATCCATGTTTCATTAAGAAATACTGGAGTAAGACCGTTTTGAAGTAGACTCATATTTTTGTGTATTCTCTCAAAAATTTAATTATTTTATTAAAAACATCTGGTAAATCCATGAGATACTTTCGGTTGTTACTTTTCTTCCACTGAAAGCCAATTTCTTTTACCCATTTTCGCAAAAACTAATGGAGAAGTTAAAATGATTGCTCATTTCATCATTTAATTTTTGATGGAGGGATTTTATGGTAATCTCTTTAAGTGCATACATGCGATAAATGGTATCCCGGATCTTGCTTTTGAAGTAGTCAGTAATTTTGATATGCTCTTTATTTCTTGTTGATGATACTTCTGTAAAACTTTTGTCCGATTTTAGTCCATATTTTTTTAAATTAAATATTGCTCTTGCAACCACATTTTGAAAGTTCAAGGAAATTCCTGCAGCTTCTTGTTGCTTTATTAGCTCAAAAAAGCCAATAAATTTAGAATAATGAGCTGGCTTTGCTCGTTTAGTTGCTTATTTTTTTTTTTTCGGCATTTTTACTTTTGACGCACGCAGATCATTTTTTTTTTTTGACAATGCGAAATTTTAAACTTGGGAATTTGTCATTAATGTGACAAGTAACAGTTAAAATAAGAAAACACATAACTTTTTTGGTAAATTTATTGTTTTTCTCTGCAAAAGTGTAGCAGTTAAGGGTGCAAAAAAATGTCGGAACTGCATATCCGAAAAAATTCAACTATAAATATCTCTGCCCCTGTACAGGGTGTTCTAAATTCGAGCCTCATCATTCCGATCTCGGAAACCTAAAGAAATACGAGGTCGGTTAAATGAAGGCAAAGTTGCGCAATTTGATGCTGATCAAAATGCCACCTTAAAAGTTTAACAATTTCGAATACTTTCAGACTTTTGGAAAAAACCGAATATTCGCGATTTCATTTTTATATTTTTATCACTCTATTTGATTAGATATAACAAAATAAATTTCACATTCTTAATGCTACTTTTTCCGTTCTACAAGACAGTGTTATTAGATTTACAAGCCGACGTTTCGTCTTTGAGCTGCCATCATCTCCTTTGTTTTTTTAAATACAGCCCTGGTTTTTTCTATTACGAATTTTACGAGCTTCTAAGGTCCCAAAACCAATGATGTATCGCACTTATTTGAAAAATTTGTATTTATGGGAATTTCCATAAGAAATCATGTGTTAGAGAAAGACAGAGGGTATATTTTTGGTAAGATCTTACCAGGAAATCATTAAAATGCTTTTTTTGAATAAGTGCGATACAGCATTGGTTTTGAAACCTCAAAAGCTTTTAAAATTCGTTATAAAAAATCCAGGACCGTTTTAAAAAAAGTCATAATTATTTTAATATCATTTTTTTAGTGTAAGAATGGCCAATTTAGTTCCTTCATTAGTTACTTAATTATCTCAAAAACCAGCAATAATTTACATATAGTGTATTTGCCATTTTTGACGTAGAATTTAATAAAAAGTTAAAATTTGGCAAAATATACAGACTTCATTAAAAAAAAACGTTCTTAATAATGAAAACTCTAGTTTTCGGGGCACCCTGTATATTTTTCAGTACCGTTAAAAAAATTAGCGTTACCAAATGCACATTTTTTAATAAAAGTTTTTTTCTGCATCATGTAGAGGAGTGAATAAGTAGGGTTGGGACACCCTGTTTTTAAAAATTAAAGGTTATTACATTAGCAAATTTATTACCTCGTCGTTTAACCTCTTTTCTCCAAAAATAAATAGAGCCATCCCTTTCTCCACACGGAATGTTGCGACTAGACTTCGGGTTTCCGAACTCGTATTCTTCTTCCTAAACACGACAATACAAATATTTTTAAAATTTAAAATAATCACAGGTAAAACAAAAACTCTTTGAAAAAGTTAAAAAGATGATTCTTTGACTTTTTAAATAAATAGTATGTATACAGGGTCGCTGTACTGCACGGACGTATATAAGGGGGTTTGGGGGTCCGGACCCCCCCATTCAAATCTATCTTACTTGTCCAACAGAAAAAAATTACATGCACCGCGCCGATTGTAGAAAACGATAGTTGCTTAGTCCGCCGCATTGCGGGGAGCGGCGGAATGGGCACTGCCCCCGCCGCCGCGCAAATTATGTGTTTTACTTGGAAAAACGCAAGGCAGTCGTGGTCATCGAGAACTTGGAGCCTTTGTTAGTAAGCCATTTACTAATTGGAAGAAAGCTTTGGAGAGCTTTCATCACCATGCAGTATCATAAATTTGCTGTTGAGCAGGCAGCAAATTTTGCAAGGATCATGGAAGGAAAAACGCTTAATGTTACAGAGTGCTTGAATGTACAATAAAATACCATCTTCAAACCGCTGTGGATAACAGCCAGTTTATTGTTTCTTTAGTTATACTAAGAAAAGTTTTTTCATATACAGCAAACCTTAACAAAGCAACGCAGAAAGTCAATGTCGATTTGACAAACGTTTGCGAATATACAAAAACTGTAAAAGCGACTTTACTAAATTTTCGGAACAAAAGTCAGTTCGCAATCCTTTTTGAGCAAGCACAGCAGATGAGTTCAAGCGATATAGTTGTGCCAAGAATAACTGGAAGGCAAACCCTGCGCAATAATATTGCAGCAGAGACTACCGAAATATACTATCGACGAAATGTGTTTTACCCTTTTATTAATCATGTTATTACAGAACTTGATGCTCGTTTTAAACCACATGAATCGACGATCGAAGAGGAATTCAAATCGATCTATCGATAACTGCGATTATCAGTTTTTCCCTTTAATAAAAAAGCTTCCCATTATTTTAGCCACACTCCCAGTGTCCACTGCAACCCCTGAAAGATCTTTCTCTACCTTAAAGAAGTTTAAAACTGACCTAGGTAGGTAGGTAGGTAGGTTGAAAGTGAGTGGACTTTTTACGCCGTCCACTGCGACCGCTCGGTCTATTGTGGCTCACACCTTTTTATATTTCTCCCAATAGGATCGGACTTCTAATGAATCCGATACCAGATTGGGAGAGAGTTCTTACATCTCCTCTTACTCGTGTCACTACCGGACACGAGCACAATGTGTTCTGGTGTCCCTGTCTCCTGGAGAGTATGACGAGCAGACGATTAGATCCATCATGCCCTCCTCTCCCGGTCTAGTGACGTGGGTAGCTACCAGGTCCTTGTTACAGGAACCAGATGGATTGGATTAAGGGAACCCATCCTAAGCACCTGTTTGTTCGGGATGGATTAGCCCTTCCCCGTGAAACAGGCGCCGGTGACTTCGGGGGCACCTTACGAAACGGATTCGCCCGTTTCGGTCGGCGCACCTTTGTCTGCTTGTGACCTTGAGTGGCACCTCTCGAAACGGATTTATCCGTTTCGTTCAGCGCACCTTCGTCACTTTTTTCCTATGAAAGCGGTTCTGTTCGCTTCCTGTTTGGAGCTAGGGAAGTAATAGTCCACCACGGCAGAGCCCCGCATTACCGCGTAAGGCTAGATACTCTGAGAGGTCTCCCTGTATCTCAGAGGCACCGTTGGAGACACCTGTTTAAGGCACAGGATGTCATACACTTATCACCCGGTATGCTAACACCTTGAGTTAAGCCTTGTGTTCATCTTAGCTTCGGATCCCGGTCCATACGGTGGCAACAAGAGTTGCCGATAACCGGCAAACCACAAACGACGATGTGTGAACACAGCGGTTGGGAAAACTTACCTAAGAAATAAAATGGGCGATGATGACTTACTGGTCTGGCTTTAATGAGCGTACACCGAGATCTGGCGGTGCAACTTGATTTCGAAGAAATTATTAATCAGTTAGCAATAAAACCTAAAAGACTAAATTTATTACTTTAGAGTTTCAACTTTGTTACTTTTGAATGAATATTGATATACATACATTACATATAACTTTTTATTTAAAGGCACCTACTTAGAGTAACCTAAGTTATATAATTATTATAGATTACCCGCGACTATACTTGCGTGTTATAGTTGCAGGCAATTAATTTGTAAATGATAGATTTAATTGGCGTTAGAGCTCTGTTTTTTACTTTGGGGACCCCCTTTGTCACTGCTATAGCTGCGTCCGTGCTGTAATGTCGGTCAGTGATGTATTTTTAACCGTTTTTTAACTATTCTTAAATCTACGACTTATACTGTTCATTGTGATTGGTCGATTTTTCACGGTTTAACAACCGCTTTCAGATATTCGGAATGTCAATACTAGGCTAGGCTATAAGTAAGATATTATTATAGACATCTTTATGAAATTCGGTACATGTCTTTTATGTATCAAGATGTATTTTCTGATGTCCAAATTTTTTTTCGCTACCAGTGGCGTCCGTACGGGTATTTCATAAAATATTTTGGAGAAAAAAAATACTACACTGCTTCCTCTTAAAATAAAAATTACATTTAAAATCCTGATCTCCTGGTTTTTCTTTGTCCGACGCATGGTTTTCGTTAAAAAAAATCAAAATCATTTTACTACTTCAGGATTAATTTCTCAATTCAATCACATTTTTGTTTATATCTCCTTTATTATTCATCCCATCAAAAATATTTATGTAACTTATTATATAGCTAATTTAAAAGACTGTATTTTTTGTTCCATAATTTTTATTGTATCTCTTATAGTTTTTGCGATATTGAAATTTTAAATAAAAAAAAACGTTAAAATCTCAAAAACTATAAGACAAACATAAAATTTTATGGAACAAAAAATATAGTTTCTTAAATTGTCTATATAAAATGTTATATAAACATTTTTGATAGGATAATTAATAAAGGAGAATAAACAAAAATGTTTTTTACCAAAAATTTCATTCCAAAATGGGATGTATTTATTTTAATTATTTAAATCTCCAACCACTCAAAATATGCAAACAAAATCCAAAAATAAAAAATTTCTAATTTTCAAATTTTTCCAGGGAATTATATCTTGAAAAGTATCGCATTTAGACAAAAAAGTTATATTACCCAAATGGAAGGTCTTGTTAAAATACATAATTCAAGTCATATTTAAACTTTCTTGTAGCTTTTACAGGTTCTGAGATATTGACGTTAAAAACAAAAAAAAATCGTTATATCTCAAAAAACAAAAAAAAATTGTAAAAAATACAGCTTTCCAAATTATCCATATGAAAAGTAATATAAACATTTTCGATAGGATAAATAATAAAGCGGATATAAACAAAAATGTGATTAAATTGAGGAATTGATCCTGAAGAAAACGATTTTTATTTTTTAAAGCGAACACCATGCGTCGGATAAAGAAAGATCAGGATATCAAATTTGCTCAAAAATGAATAAAGATATTTTTATTTTAAGAGAAAGCAGAGGCCTAGTATTTTTTTTAAAATATTCAATGCAAAACCCGTACGGACGCCACTGGTAGAGAAAATTGTACAGTAACGGCCATTAAATCTTGGGCAATTATTTTTCCCTTTCTTAAAATAGGCTTATGCCACCTTCAACTGAATATAAATACCTGTTGAAAAACCTTATAAAGAAACAGGTGTCCATTGTCAGTGCCTAAAAATATTTTTAATTCATTATATTGAGCAGAGAGGTTGGCCAGAAAGGGATATGGTGGAAGAGCTTAACATCCCAAAGAGTACTATTCTTTTTGTTTAAAAAAAATGGCAGGAAACACACTCCTTTAGAGAAAAGCTGGAAGTGGTCGTCCCAAACAATCGAATTAAGAACAAGACAATAATTTAGTTAATGTTTTGAGAAACCAGCCATTTAAATCTGTACTTACAGCAAAAACGGAAAGCAATTTTACAGCATTGGTTAGAACGGCACGGCGAAGAATAAGGCAAATATCCGACCGGCCTTAAAACCGTTTTTAACAAATGCAAATAAAGAACAACGCATTGGACTTGCTCTACAATTTCACTGGGAAACTCTGATTTTTTGGGAAAATATAATATTCAGAAAGTGTTTCAGTCGTACTACAATGGGATACTTAAGGTATACAGACCTCAATAAACACGATTTGATGAAAAATATACCCAAAAAGACAGAAGTAGTGGGCGATTTTCGGTAAATGTTTGGGGGTGGCTGAGTGCACAAGGACTTGGTGTATGTTATTAAACAAAGGAAGGTTCAATGCGGAGGTATATATAGATCTACTACAGAATCTCATGCTTCCTTCTGTACTGGATTGATTTTCGGACAGAAATTTTATCTTTCAGCAAGATAAGTGTCCCGTTCATAGGCCCGGCAAGTCGATGAATGGATGAAAGAGCAGCGTATCAGGGTTTTACCGTGACCCGCACGTAGTCCGAATTTAAATGTTATGGAAAATGTTTGGGGCTTATTAGTTAAAAAAATAAATAGGGAAATTGAGTTTAGGCCGCAAAATGTAAACGAACTTAAGGATAAAATTTTAGAGGCGTGGAATGAGTTAAGGATATCCGCACTACGCCCGGGCTTTGGTCCTTTTGATGCCTGGAAGGCAAACTCTGTCTTAGAAAAAAACAGGGCCGCAATAAAATATTAAATTTGTTTAGAAGGATATTTAAGTTTGTTTGAATTTATTTAATTATTAATTAATGTATTAATTTGTTAGTTTTTATAAAATATAAATATTTTCTTTTACGTTTGGCTTTATTTATAGTAATTAAAAGCAAAACAAGGTAAAAAAGAGCGATTTACAAAAATTGACCGAAAAATTTTTTGAATGGCCGTCACTGTACATTTTAAATCACTTGATGCATGTACCAAATTTCATAAAGATGTCTACAATATTATCTCAGTTATTATTAAAAAACTTGATCACTCTGTATCCTAAAAGTTAATCTTTTAGGACACACGTTTATAGGAAGTTTTTTACTTAAAATAAGTCCAAGAATCACCTCCTTAAATATTAGCATGCCTTTAAGGAACACCCTGTATATCTACATACATTGAGAAATTTCCCAGCCTCGACACACTTTTCCACATAGGAAAGATGAAGGATCCATTTTCCCGCTGCCATGCAAGCCAGCGTTTTCTCGTTTCTCGCAGGTTTCGGACAAATCAAATGCGTACAATTACTGTCGTAAACGTTCGTTTCCGAAACGATGCCGCCGAGCCCCTTCAACTCGTCGGACAGTTGTTCCCTTAATGACGATTCTATTCCCGATAACAGGAACACTTTTTGAGGAGGAGTTTGCTAAAACAAAACAAGCACTTTAAGGGGGTTCTCTGGTTTGATAGCTTCAAAAAATTGATTTTTATTTTTTTGCATAAATTGTTTTATTTATTATTATTATTTATTTATTCACGGACAAACCCAATTACCAATTATCCTAATATGACTAGAATATGGTGGTAAAGTAATTTTTCAAAATTCAAAGCTATCATAGTGATACGGCAGTAAGAAGAGGCAGGTGTTTGGAACGGTGAGCTGACGAGGGGACAGTCCGAGAGGTGCATCGAGTTATGGGCTCCCACTTGGCGTGCTTATAGTGTTGATAGGTACCAACCAAACCCCAAAATTGTAGGTGCCAACTCGGCTTTGTTTTTGAGAAATCGCCAGTCAAAGATGGGAGGACGCTTGTGTACCGAATAGTTTGTGCATCAACACGATAGGACTAGAAGCCTAACGGTATGAATATCTGACTTGAAAACCGGGCAAAGATCCCCGAAACCCCGGATCATATAGACCCATAGCCCTGCTTAGTGCCCCCAGTAAAGTGGTGGAAAAAGCCTTACTATACGTGTCGGAAGGCTTCCAGTTTGAGGCCGGACTGCCGGAAGAACAGTTCAGATTTAAGACTGGGCTCAACACAGTCCTCTTGGTAGCCAGCGTCATTCAACACATTTTAAACAAATTTAATCAAGGACAAAATACAGTCCTCTTATCGCTGGATATCCAGAGGGCTTTTTTACATCCATAATCTCCCTACTTATATAACAACACAACTGCATTCCTACATATCTAACCGCACATTCTCAGTAAGAGTTGGCGACTCCATCTCTACTCCTAAACGAATCCATTCAGAAGTACCTCAGGGTTCAATTGTAGGTCCTAAGATTTTTAACCTATACCTCTCCGACATCCTCAAATATCCGTCAACCAACCTGGCTCTATTTGCTGACGACGCGCTGGTATACGCCAGCTCGTTCTCGGCAATAGTCGCCAGGACACACATCCAAAACAATCTCCGCTCCTTAATCCTCTACTACCAAAAGTGGAAGATAGCAATTAACAAAAACAAGTGCGAGTGCCTTATCGCAACGCGTAAATTTCCTAACAATAGGCTACCCATACCAATACAAATAGACGACACCCCGGTGCGGCCTGCTCGACAGATCAAGTACCTAGGGGTGGTTATCGATTCCAGATTACGCTTCGTAGCACATATAAATCACGCGTTACGTAAGGCATTTATGTCACAGCAAGCGCTATACTCAATTTTGTCACCGCGATCTTCACTTCCCCCCACCAATAAACTCCTCCTGTATAACTCAATCCTCAAACCTGTAATCACATACGCCGCTTCCGTCTGGTCCTGCGTCTCTAACACGCAAATAAGCAGACTCCAACGATTCCAAAACAAAGTCCTTCATGCAGTCACTGGTGCTGGCAGATATGCCAGGATCAATGACAGAAGTAACACATCCTGACTATATCCGAAAAATTCTTTCAAACAAAACCACACGCTAGTCCCTTACACAAGACCTAACAAGAACCAGACGAAATGACAATCCCGTCCACAAACCTATATATCACAGACTCCCCCTCTGCAAACGAAAAAGAGCACGAGAGCATGAGAGCCTGGGTGAGAAGAATGAAAGAAGAATGAATGCATAAAAATATTTTAACAACTACAGACATTAAAAACAAATCTATTTTCTTTATCTACGCTGTATCTGAAAGGATCAAGGGGGTTTTTTGATGCAAATTTTTTCCCTAAATACAAATTGTAAAATAAAAACTCACATACATACAGGCACCAAACCTTTTCACAATAGAAAGCTAAATTAACGCATTGTAAAGGTCATCCGGGACAGTAGTATCCTCCCCCCAACAGCAACTGCCTTGGCCAGGTCTGTGTCTTGGCAGCGGCTGGAAGTCCTGTCTGCGCCTAGAATTCTTGATACCAATGTATTGTAGATGTTCGATGTATTATTAATTGGAAATTATAATGCCTTTGAAATTGAAATTGAATATCTGACTTGCGTCCCGGCGGTCCGTGGTTCGGATCCCGTAGAAGATGTGCTGTTTTTTGTTTTAAATTTTGTTCAAATTTATAACTTATCATTAAAAAATTGCAAGAGATTGAAAAATAAATTTTACGCGCCTTTATTGATTAAAACTTACGAATTGAATGTCATTTTTTTTTTAATATCTTGCAATTTTTACAAGTATTTTGAATACATTAACCGTAATTTAATTTTTTCTATTTTTTTAACGTTTGTTTGCATTTTTTTTTCATTTTTTTATTTTTTCTTCAATGAGGTAAGGAATATTTTAAAAATTACCAATAATAGGATTTAAAAATGTTTTATTGATAAAATATTTCTTTAAGCAACGTTTTTATTTTCACGAGTACACTCTGACGGGTGATAATATTATAAAAGCTCGTGTACAAATTAGGGTCACTTTAGTGGTTAAGCGCTAAAAGCGGTCGAGAAATTGTAATAAAGTGGCGTTCCTGACTATTTTCACGAAAATATTTCATCAGTGGACGCCAAAGTGTAAATTACGGTTAATTTATTTTATTTAATATAATCAGAAAAATCGAAAAAAATTTGGAAAAAAGAAAAAAATTGACATTCAATTTCTAAGTTTTAAAGACGGGTAAAATTTATTTTTTAATTTCTTGCAATTTTTTGATGATAAGTTATAAATTTAAACAAAATTTAAAACAAAAAAGCACCTTCGACGGGTCTCGAACCACGGACCGTCGGGACGCAAGTCAGATATTCATACCGTTAGGCTTCTAGTTCTATCGTGTTGATGCACAAACTATTCGGTACACAAGCGTCCTCCCATCTTTGACTGGCGATTTCACGAAAAGGAAGCCGAGTTGGCACCTTCAATTTTGGGGTTTGATTGGTACCTACCCACACTATAAGTGGGAACCCATAACTCGATGCACCTCTCGGACCGTCCCCTCGTAAGAGCTGAGAGTTCTGTCGGCTTAATACCTAAGACCCTTCTATACAATTGTATGCTTATACAAGTACAGATCAGTTTATACAAGTTTAGAAACAATTGGTGTAGTTATTTACGTTGCAAAATTCATTTTAGTCTTGGTATCGCAGATTAATGGTCTCGAGAACGGCTTGACCGATTCACTTCAAAAATATAGGGTTGACCCAGCACATATAGACGCACAGAATACACTATTATCACCCCAATATTTAAAATATTTCTATTTTTTTTAACAAAAAATTGACAAAAAATACATGAAATTAGAAAATGTTTTGTTCCGAAGCCTGTCAAAAATCCAATTTTCAATTTTTTTGTTTCATAATAGGTCATTTTATGTATTTAAGCATAAAGATTAAAAAGCCGCCGATTTTTTTAGTTTCAGATAAGCCAATCAGCTGATTTCGTGGATGGTCCATTTTTCAAAGCAGGTGTCTTCAGAGCGCTATAACTTTGGTTCTAATAAATATATATAGCTGAAAATTCATATGTACACTCTTGAAACACTTATAAATGAATGATAAAAACTTTAAAGTTTTATCTCTTGACTGGTTCTCAAAAAAAATCCCAAAAGATGCATAAAAATCAGACCGTCAGACCAGATCTCCCTTAACATATAATTATACGGAATGATTTACAAATCTACGAACTAAATCACTTACAGATTCGGCTAGACCGTAGTCCCAGCCAACAGTACAAACTTGGGACTGAACTTCCGTGTTTACTTGGACGACACCTGCAAAAAAAGGTCAAATTGTAAAACATATATCTGCAGTAATCGCGAAATACAATGCCAACCACTAGTGATGGAAAATTTCCGAAATATATGAAAATATTGGAAAAATAGAAATGAAAACTACAAAACTTAAAAAACTAATCATTTAAGGAAAGTTTATCATAGGTAATACCATAAATGGTCAGATTTGGCCGGATATTCACGAGTTCGTAGCTCGAGTGATTTGAGAAACGAGTTAACGTTCCGAAGTATTGAAAACCAGGCAAAAAATATCTGTCTCAAAATATCAGTAGGAATGGTATTTAGTAAGACAATTGCGCGAATGAAACAAAGTTAAAAGTAAAATAGTAATTAATCAACAATACAAAATACAGTTGCTACTGAGGTAACAATGGAAGACACGATTGTAGAATCGTAAATGTACCAATTTTTTTAGCCAGTAACTTTTTTTCTTTTATCCGATAACAAATTTCGATTTATGACATTTCAAATGGGATTATTTATACATGACTGGAATTGTCACCCAAAAGTTAAAACGCAATAAATAAAAATTTAAGTAATAAAATACAAAAAAAAAAAATTTTAAAAAGTAATTACAGACGACCACGAGACGCAAGTTGTGCAACTTGATCAAGAGGCATATCTTCATCGATATCATCCACACCTTAATTATTGTATTCAGCATCAATGCTGTCTTCATAACTACCTGGAAAATGTTTCGTGGGACTACTTAAGTAACGATCGTGTGAGTGTCGAGAGGAGATTCCAATTTTTCATCGGGGTCTTGGAAACTGCTTACCTGCGGGCTTTTCCCGAGAAATCATATATAGTTCGGTCCGACCAAGATAGAAATATAAGCTGGTTTAATGACAACTTGAGGGATATGAGAGAGACTCTAGGTCTCTTGCATGCTAATTTTCGGCAGATTCGCTCTCCAGCTAGCTTTTCTGAATACAAGGCTTTCAAAAAGCAATACCAGCAATCCATAAGGAACGCAAAGATACAGGCCAACGATAATCTAATTAACGCCTCTAATAACCCCATTAAGACCATGTGGCAGGTCATTAACAGGTTTCGTGGCAATACCCAAAAAAGAGATTTGCCAGTGCATCAGGATGATATAAATCCTGATGTTTTTAATGACTATTTCTCAAGCATAGCACATATGCTTATGAGTAGTGTGCTGCTGAATTACATTCTCTCGAGAGCCTTAAATACTGACCAGTAAATATAGCAAACAGTTTCGCATTGGTGAAATTTCATTAAATGAGGTTAGAGACATTGTAATGAGTCTCAAGAACAAAAATAGTACAGATGCTTTTGAAATGAGTGTTAAATTGTTTAAGGGTGTAATAAATGTTATTCTGGTTCCCCTTACTAAATTTTTAAATCTCTGCTTCCAGACTTGTACCTTTCCTTCCCAACTGACACGGGCCATGGTCGTGCCCATATTTAAAAAGGGCGACAGACTTAATAAAGAGAAGACAGCCTCTATGGTCTTTTCTTTGAGAGATCTCTCGGCTCTTGATAATAATCCGGAGGTGGTCAGGTTCCTCGGGGTTCATCTTGATGTTGGTCTCAGGTTTGATAAGCATGTTGACTGTGTGTGTGCCAGACTCAGGAGATCGGTTTTTGCTCTGCGTGGCCTGAGTGGCTGTGTTTCTTTGAAAACAGTGATAACAGCCTACTATGCTCTGTTTCATTCGGTTTTGTCATATGCGGTACTAATATGGGGTCACTCATCCCACTTTTCCAGGGTCTTTGCTCTACAGCGAAGGGTAATAAGGATAATGGCTGGATTGAGTTACAGGGAAGACTGCAGAGGAGCATACACCGGGCTTCGAATTCTAACTTTAACGCCAATGGCGTCCTAACATTAATAAATTATTTCATTTCATTTCATTTCATGGAATTGTAATTAAACTTCTTCTAAAGCAAGCAATAGCCAACAAGCGATAATCGGTGAATCCCTAAGATCGAGATTGTATTATTGGTAATCGTAATAATATACATACTTTTCCGGAAATTATTTTTCTAGTGTAAAATTTGTACTGCACAAAAATATAGAAAATATGTAGAAATCTTTGTTTTGATGGTTAAAAACTATTTTTCGATATTTTCAAAATATACAATATTTCCGAGATACGTTCGAAAATTTGCAATATTTCAATTTCCATAGAAATATTTCCATTTACAACACTATTCCGGCCTATTGACTAGATTATAAATAAATAATTGTTACAATAACTCGTATGTTTTTTTTGTAATTTTTTAAAATGTTAACAAATACATCGCATACCCTGTATATTAAATTAATTCCGACAAACCTGGTGGATTATGCGTGGCCTCAAACATCCTACTCGATCTCCGGGTAGTACTCGAGCTACCTGCAGCCATGACCCTTTGTTGAAGCTCTTGCAACTTTTGATGCACAATATTTTGTACAGGTTGTTCCTCCGGACCAGTGGAATTCTGCTCAGCAGGATCATGAGTATCCTTTTCGGGGTTATCTACGAACACTTCGTCATGCTAAATGGGAGAGGGAGAAAGAAATAGCGTTAAAATCATTAATTTTTCTGATTTTGTTTTAAAAGACGCAACATTTATCGGTAATTTTTTCCAATCATTAGGATTGTTTTTTTAGGATAGAAATTCAACATTTCGGTTTTTCATAATAATTAACACAACAATACCGGGTGTCCGAAAAGTCTTAGTACGAGCTACTATCTCCAGAGTTAGTAAATATAGAGTAAGCAAATTTTGGCGAATGCATATGTACAAAAAAAATCTACTTCTTTATGTTTTTATAATTTTTTCACCCTTGCAGGGGTAGAACCAGGTGATTGCACCCAAAAATCTTAAATAAAACCCTATGTCGATATGTAGCTCATTTTAAGGCCTTTAAAAAACAAACATTGCTGCACAAACTAGAGGTTTGTAATGTAACTAGCATCTGAATAAAAAGATTTAAATTTATTTAACAAAAAATAAATGTATTATCACGTTTTGTTAATAATTTTTTTACGACATTCTTCTATTATCTCCCCCCAGCACTATGCGTTTATGCTGTTTTAGTTTGACAGTAACACTGAAAAAGCATTAAAACATTTTGTGATTTTATACGTTTCGATATGGTTCGCGCAAATAAAGTCAAATTTGATTTTTTTTTGTATGGACAAACTAATCGAAATTATCATCAGGCAGCAAGATTGTTTAATAATATTTTTCCAGGCAGACTAGTTTCTCCTAGTTACGTGAGAAGTGTTGTGCAAAAATTCACTTTAAATTTTAGGCGTAAAAGACGCTCCAAGATCCGGTCGCCCGTCCGTTAAAACCGAGAAGCTCCAAATACAAGTTTTGGGTACAATTGCCATTGAACCAAAGC
Source organism: Listronotus oregonensis (assembly GCA_019359885.1). Classification (NCBI taxonomy): domain Eukaryota; kingdom Metazoa; phylum Arthropoda; class Insecta; order Coleoptera; family Curculionidae; genus Listronotus; species Listronotus oregonensis. The sequence goes on along the minus strand of JAHBCN010013444.1, from coordinate 8,657 downwards.
AATCAGTGCGCAAAATAGCGGCCAATGTAGGTACCATATTTCATCCCTTTTAAGTTCATATTGCACATGAACTTAATGAAGATGACCCAGATCGGAGGCTGCAGTTTTGTGAAACTATGGAACATTTAATTGCCACACAACCAAACTTCCTCTATCGGATATGTTTCAGTGACGAAGCCAGCTTTTTTAAATGGTTTAGTTAATCGACACAATTGTCGATACTGGAGTGATCAAAATCCTCGATGGATTGAAGAAGGTCATACACAAAATCCTGAGAAATTAAACGTATGGGCCGGAATTTTTGGTAATACCGTAATTGGTTCTTTTTTATTAAAGGAAATTTTACCGGACACTTATACTTACAACTTTTAGAAGAAGATATTACACCTGCAATTGTAGCGACTATTGAGAATAATGCTTTTGACTACGATACAATTTTTCACCAAGATGGAGCACCTTCACACTCTTATTTAACTGTAAGACAATACTTAGATGAAGAATTTTCTGGTCGCTGGATTGGGCGTAGAGGGCCTACTAAATGGCCACCAAGATCTCCAGACCTCGCTCCCCTTGACTCCTTCTTTTGTAGTTATGTAAAGATAAGGGTATTTACAACAAAACCAGAAAACTTACAAGAACTACGACAACGAATCACGGGTGTTAGCGCCACTAGATTAAATTATTAGATTAGATTATTTGAGTGGAGATGGCAAAAATGACCTCCACCACTGCAGCCTTACCAGATGTATTCTGGTTTCTCCTACTTAGTGGAGTAAAATTTGGAAGGAAAGTCGCTTAGATATCAAGAAAAAAAAACCGACGTAGAACCAAACCAGACTTAGTGGGATTCTTTAATAATATAATCGTGTACACGAAATCACTTTTTACGACATTTTTTAGTGGTCGAGAACTTTTTTATTTCGAAAAAACCCAAAAAAATCGGTTTTTAATAAAACACGTTTTTTAACACACATCTCCACTGCTATATCTCTAATTATATTCATGCTATCAAGTTATTTTTTTTTAGATTAAAGTAGACACAATAGCGCTTCAAACAACATCCCACTTGAAGCCGTTTTGTTTTTGTTTAATTTTTAAAATAGTAGGAAACTCAAAATTGTTATTTTCAGTAGCGTAATTTTACGCAATCGAGAAAAAAGTTTATTATTGAAAATTTATATATACATGCTGCGTACAAATTGTAGCTAATATTTTAAAAAAGTTTTTAAAATAAAAAAAATTATATTCCTTTTATAGTATTGAGTCAGTGATATTTTTTTAACGGGCCAAAGTCATATTTTTGCGCGCTCGACTTAGCGAGCCGGCCGAATGCAAAGATCTTACAGCCCGGTGGAAGTGTAGTAGTTTAAGTTTTATTGACAGGTTTAAACGCAGATCTAAGGGCTGCTTAAGTTGTTTGGAAAAGGAAAATTTCAAATATCCAAATCAGGTGGGTAGTTTTTTAAACCCATACAAAAAAATATCAATCATTGTTATTAATTACCCACCGAATTAGTAAGTTTATTAAACTCCTTTTTATTGGGTGCAGGTAAAGAAAACCACCCAAGGAATTCGTTACTTTTTGATTATGCATTCAAAATTTCATTACTTTTGGAACACTTTGAGCAACAAAAAATTGCGGATGCTTTATGTCTTTTAATTAAATTTGAGAAATATAGTACATAACATATAAACTAGGGCGTCGTTAAACGTCTTTTTTAAACAGGAATATATAATTTCTTTTTTTTCCATATAAAGAGATGATACGATACCGTTCTTTGACGTGTCTGAATGCTGCTTGAATAAGCAATGTTGTCAGATTTTTTGTAACAATTTGTTATTATTAAAGGTTGTTTTTTATAGAAAAAACTAATCAGAACTAACAAACAACAACTTTCAAACTATTACCTAGTTCTGGTTAGGTCCTAGTTAGTTCCGGTTAGGTTTTCCTCGTTAAAATGTAAATTTTCTTTATTATAAATGCGCCGTTCTGGTCGGTCATGATTAGTGCTGGTTAGTTAAAGCGGCTTTTTATTTTCCCTAATTATATTTGTAACTGGCTCGAATTTCAACTATTTTTGATTTAATGAAAATTATCCTTATGGTAATGGCAAAGCTTTTTATTATAAACTAATATTTCCGTTTAGCAACACTGTAAACCTCTTGAAGCGGTGCATGTATTTATTACATATAAATCGTAAATGGTTCAAATAAAATGTCAAACAATGACCAATTTATAGAATTTTTATTGCGCTTTTCTTGGTGAAAACCACTTTATCCGCATTTTTTGTCTTAAATAGTAATATTTAAAGTATATTTTACATTGCAATTTTAAAAATCGTTCATTTCCGTGGGTGATTTTCGTTACCAGACCCAAAATGTAATATGTAAGTAGTTATTCATGCACTTTATTATTAGCATTTCTAGTAAATTTAATCCATTTCTGCCTCAAAATCTTTAATAATGTTATTGCAAGAACGAGATTTACACTTCTTACAACATTTTAGGCCTTCTTTCACACAAGTACATGTTGGCAATTCAATTTTGGGTTGACATAAAGCCATTGCACCACGTATTATGGCAGCAGCTCTTAATAAGGTTTAAATTTTGGACATTTCTTTAGGATGTACAAGATCTATCTGAACATCACTACCAATACTCGCAGAAGAGGTAGATATTGTCGAACTATTTTCAGATAGGTTCGTGGAAATTGGAAAACCGTTTTCCTATTTTAGTGCGATTTTATGTTTCTTTCTGATATGTAGTGGCTGTAACATAATTTGTGATATTTCTCATCAACCACAAATAAATCTTCATAGCCACGTAGTTTAGATATCATATGTCATTTCTATTCCTGATAGCTTTATTAATTTTTTGATAGGTAGCTTTTCTACTACCTAAAAAGATTCAGTACTATGTAAAAAATAAATACCCTTAACATTATTTATAAGAATAAAATTCGTATTTTGTTTCAGTACAAAATATAAACTAATAAAAAGGTACCAACTATACTATGTAGTTACATAATAATATTTAAACTACTTGTTTAAACAGATTTTTAATTTAACTTTTTTTCTTTTTACTTTTACTATTGTTACAAAAAGCACATTTTTAGGACCGGCGCCACTGTCTGATTGCAAATTATGATAATGGTTTTGAGAATTTGTGTAAAATTTACGACAGTCTTTAGGATATTTTATTTTAATTTTGCCATTTAAAATATCATTTTTTTTAATTTCTTTTGCTAGATTGTCCTGTCTTTTTCAGCACTTGATAGTAATGATAACAATCCTTGTATTCTAGGTCTTTGTAAAACAGATTTGTATCCATCAGACACAATTTTCTTAAAAATAATTCGCTTTATTGTTTTAAAATTCTAAATACATACAGCACACTCTGAATTTCGACAACCACCACTACTAATTAATGTATTACTACGCACGCTATCCGCATGCGGGGTCTATTGGGTCCCGATGATAGTCCTTTACGTCTGAAAAAAAAATCGCTGTTGAGAAACGATAAGCTCTAGAAAAAAATTTTTTTTCAAAAACTTTTGTTATTAATTGGCTATATTTTCTTCGCTGCATGTATGAAAATATTTTCAAAAATAAAAAAGTTTATCGATTGGTTAAAATTTCAATACAAAAAATATATATTTTTAGTTTACCTGATTTTTAAAGGAATGAAAGTGCGAATTGTGCCCAAACAGTTTATAAGGTTAAAAGCGCTATAGTGTGGGCTTTAATTTGACACAAAAAAAAATTCGGTATCTTTGATAGTTTTAAAGTTATGGCGGTGGAAACAAAAAAACATTTTTTTTAATTTAAAAAAATCACTTTTTATTAGTTTAAAAAGTTCGAGACCACAAAAAATGTCATAAAATACGATTTCATGTGCCCGGTGACATGCTCAAAGGAACCTAATTTGTTTGACCTGGTTCTACGCCAAAAAAAAAAACGACACGATAGACTCACGGAATCACTCCGCTAATTATTCTTTAGAGTACCTTGTCCAGGCCCGTCTTCTTAACTAGACTCCAGAGTCTTGACACTGGCCACTCCATAAATCTCGCCGGTTTTGGCTTTTCCTCACCATGCCTAGTAAACCTAAGCCTACATAGTGCTTCACAGTAGCACCACACATGTAAGGCTGTTTCTTCAGCCTCCTGGCAGAACCTACACAGGCTATCCTCCACCAGGCTTATTCTTTTCAGGTGCTTGTTGAGTTTACAATGTCCTGTTAGTTGACCTACCGTTATCCTTACAACTTTACGACTGTGGCTCAGTAGGTTTGAGGTAAACTTGGCCGAGCAGGTCTTAATGAACTGCTTTGCCTGTCGTTGTCCTGGTGTTTGTACCCACCAGCTTTAAAACTCTCTGTCTACCCAACTCTTCCACCACTATAACACCACAACTTTTGACAAACGTAAGAGCAGAATTTCAAAATAGATTCTAATATTTTAAAGAAGTTGGTGGTGGTCATTTTGAACATTTCATAAAATAAAAATTGAAACTGTTTTTCTAGACTGGTATTTACTAATAATCACTTATAAATCAGGAACGGGTGATCGTAGAAACCTCTAGTTTATGCAGCAATGTTTGTTTTTATAAGGCCTTTAAAATAAGCTACATACCGACATAGGATTCCATTTAAGATTTTTGGGTGCATCCCCCTGGTGACACCCCTTCGAGGATAAAAAACTTGTAAATGCGTAAAAAAGTAGACTTTTTTATACGTATGCATTCGCCGAAAATTTGCTTTCTCTATATTTACTAACTTCGGAGATATTAGCCCATACGAAGACTTTTTGGACATCCTGTATATTAAAGACATTTAAAGTTGGAAAAAACATTTTGTGATGTGAATTGGCTACATCTCCACTTACAAGGAATTCTCTTAGGAATAGGGGATAATCATTTTCCTATAATTATAATAGGGAATGAAGCTCAAAAAATGGCAAAAACTTCGCAATTTTTTTGTCCTGCATTGATTTGCATAAAATTTGGAATTATGCTCACCCTCCCCTTTACTTTAAATTCTATATCATGCCGTTGGGCGCTGTTTGTTTTTTTAAGGGTAAAAATTACCCCTAATTGTCAAAACCTATGAAATAACATTTTAAACACTAAGATGGGTAATATTTGGTTTGGAATACAATTTAAGAATATTTTAACCCTTTAAAATCAAGCCGTGTTAGACCTTAAAGTAAAAAAAATTATTTACCCTAAAAAAATTATTAATTTATTATAGTGATTTAATTTTAGACTGTTGTTGCTTAAAATATATACTTATTTTAATTTGCAACTTTTTAACCCCCATAAATCAACCCCTATTATAGCTTAATTAAAAAAAGATTTACCACAAAAAGAATTAATAGCTTAACAGAGTTATTAATTAAAAATATTTTTACGGACTTTAGTTAGTTTTTAGTTAAAAGAAATGTAAAAGGTTAGAATTATTTTATTTAGGTTAATAATTTATTAAAAATAGGTTACCTTAGTTTTCCCTTTTCCACGGTCATTGCGGATTATCCTGAGGGCGCTGGAGACATTTATTTTACCTTTTCTTACATCCTGTAGTAAAGAATTCTTCCAGCTAATTCTAGACTTTCCAGGCTTTTCCATTCTTTTCCACTTTACTATAAAAGCGCAGGAAAGTTCGCACGGGCCAGTTTAGTTTTGTATTCCGACGAGATAAGAAATTGACAGACAGTTAAAGGTTAAACAGTTGTCATTATTTCGTTACGTTAAAGTGTTACCATAGAAAGGATTGTAAACCAGATATCCAATAAAAAGGTGTAAAACCAGGATCCGTGTTTTTATACGGGGTGTCCCGGAACAATATTACTGCAGGAAATTGCAAAGTTTTAATCCTTGAAAACCACCCTTTACAACATTGCAATTCTTATAAACTAATTTAATAGATATAAATAGGAAAAAAAGTAGAATTACATACAAAAATTTATTTACACAAAATACACTGCATATTTACATACATTCACAAAAATAAATACCAACACAGATAAAAATAGGTTTTTAGATAATAAAATGTAGATTATTATGCACCAAAGTAGGCTATTCGAACTTTTAGAAAAAAAAAATTGGTTGGTTTTTCTAACACAGCTTCTTTATTTTTAATAGTAGAATTTTTTTGTTACTGATTTTGTAGGGTTTTTTAAGAGCTAAAAAACTATGTGAATTAAATCCCTTAGTTTTAAAATGGTGTGAGTTTAAAGGACTCTAAAGGTTCTCGCCCACTAGAGCGACGCGGCGCGACGCGATGCGACACGACGCAACATTGTCGCTTGCTTGCTCTACCGCATCGCCTAGATGGGCGGGCTTCAGTTTAATTACATGTAAAGTATCCCTGATGCATATAATCGCGTCGCACCGCGTCGCGCTAATGGGCGAGAACCTTAATAAGAAGATGCTTACCGGTAAATAGAGGCATTAAACCGCCATATCTCGCCAAATATTAATTGTACAGAAAATTTATGCAAAGGAAAATCTTTGTAATGAAAAAAGCTACAATTCGGTTCTCTAGCATTTTTTCGTATCTGCATTATTTTTGGAGTTATTTTGAAGAAGCTTTTTTTACGAAATTGCGGAAAATCATTTTTCACTTTAAGCTCCAATTTTTCTAAAATTAAGAATTTTAAATTGGTCAAACTTCTAGAAAGTATTAATAATACATACATTAAAAGAATCAGATCAATTTTAAATATGAGGGTAATCAGGGGGTTGTTTTCACTGATTTTTTCATAGAAAAAAGTAGGGACCCACCTTAATTTTATCATAACTTGTTCAATGTTCATGCTTGGGTTTTTTTTTAAGAAAGGTCTAATTACATAATTAAAAAAGACTTTAAAAAATGCAGTTTTCCCGCTATTTGACTTTGAATGTTTTGAATTTAGCATTTGACAAACGAAAGCTAACCATTAACAAGCCGTAGTTCGGTCCGTATTGGTTGTGGGAAAATTATAATTTTTTATAAGCTATAATTTTGCTCTCTACAGTTTTTTTTTGATAAAATGCACATTTTTCGAGTTACTCGCGTTAAAATATGTACGAAACATTTTTTACCTAGAATTACTTTTTATCGATTCCTGTAAGTTAAAATATAAAAAAAAATCCACCCCGAGATGGGGTGGCAATCACCCCCAGGATAAAAGCGCCCCTCGGCATGATACAGAATTTAATCCTTGGGCTATTCCCTACCTTCTGTGAACATTTCAGGTAAATTCATGTAAGACGAAAAATTGCGAGCCAAAATGTTTCATTTCCTGTACTACCGCTTACCTCCGGCGTACTAGGACCAGCATCATCTTGACTATTCTGAGGCGCAAACATTCCTCTCCCCATAACCTTGTCTCGAAGACGTCGTTTGAGCTCCGAGAGCGGAGTGCTCAAACGTCTCGTCGGCGGAACGAATTCCGGGAATGCGTTGATGTACTTCTGCATTTCTTTTCGGAGTCTGGGCGAAGGGTTGGGTCGTATAAAAGCGCCTAAAAATATATTTAAATAGTATCATGAAGTATTGGCAGGATGCGGAGTGTATGGTGGGGACAGCTGAATCGATTGTAGCGCTCGCTGTGGTCAAATTTTCGTTAAATCATGCTTGATTTAAATGTAAACAATTAGATAAAAATATTAAAAATCGTGCATAATAGTTCTGTGCAGTTAAATTTAAGAAATACTAGCAGAAAAAGAAACTGCAAATTTTATACATTTCCAGGACTTAAAACGATGGGTTACATGTCGTAGTTTACCCGTGTCAGGGAATAAAAATGTCTTAGTTGAAAGGTTAGTTCATTTGTAATAAGCCTGCGAATTCATAGGATTTCTTTGCTTATTATAGTACGATGCCTTAATGACTTAAGGTTGGCCAGCAGCACGAAGATGCCGAGTTCGATTCTACAAAACTCCAAGAACTTGTTTTTATTAAAAACAGATTACAATTAATTGGAGTAGCCTTTTTCAGTGTTAATAGGCTATTTGCCACCATTGAAAATAAGCTTTAAATTGTCCTATCAGATAATAGTACAAAGAAGCATATTTCTCTATAATATAAAGTAAAATATGCAGATTTATTGCAAAATATACATATTAAAATTCTAATATTTTTGAAATTAATTCAGCGACTGGAACGCTCTGTGATTGGTTACAACTTTGGTGACGTCACTTTCAAGTAAATAAATGTCACAAGCTTTGTGTTATGTGTTTTCAGGTGTTATTTTCGATCTTTAACTATCTAAATAACTGTTTCTTGACCATTTTATATAAAAAAAACATATTTCAAGTAACATAAAGGCGCGAACAGACATAGAACAAAACATCGTATCGTAACACGTTCGTATCATGTTCGCGTAACATGTGTGGACGGTACATCGTAACAGCGTAACTCGGTAACATCGGAACATCACGGCGTCCCATCAGTTGTCGGTTTTTCAGCGTCACTTCAAGTTTGGACGGGAATGCGTAACAAGAGCGCGCCAATACATTTATTTTTATTAATTAAAATGGTACATGGAAAAAGATGGAACGTCAGAATGTTCTGCCAGAGGTTATACGACGTTGTTTTGTTACACAATAATTTATCGAAACACAGAACTTCGATGCGTAACAAAAAATTGTTGCGCGACGATGTTGCGAAACGAA
>JAHBCN010013443.1:0-24538 GCA_019359885.1 Listronotus oregonensis | reverse complement strand
AATTATTTTGGTTCATTACCCAAAAATCAAGGGGGCCCCAATCAAAAATTTTTTCCCTTATTATAAAATATTTTAAAATTTTAAAAATTTATTTATTTAATATTAATAAAATAAAAATTAATTAAAATTTATTTTTAAAAAAATTTTAATATAATTTTTTAATTATATAAAAAATATTTTTTATATTAAATATATATAAAAATATATATATATATATATATATATATATATATATATATATATATATATATATATATATATATATATATATAAAAATATATATATATATATATATATATATATATATATATATATATATATATATATATATATATATATATATAAAAACAGGGTGAAAAAAGGTATGATGCTCATTTTTTAAGGGGTTTTCCCTGGAAAAGTTTATATAACATATGTGTCAAAACTTGACAGTTTTTTGTCTAAACGATTTTAAAAGGTCATGCACTTTAAAAAATTTATTTCGTAAACCGTAACAACTGCAAAATTTTGTCTTAATCGCTTATCAGTAGATTCATTTAATAATAAATTAAACTAAATTTTAAATGTTTTAGTCTACAAATAAAAAAAAATAATTTTTTAAAAATTGTTCCCCTTTAGTTAAAAACAAAAAAAACAATTGGCAACAGAGCGCTACCTTTGTACGTAAGGAAGGTCAGTCGTTCAAAAAAACTTACCGATCCGGCCACGATATTTTTGTTTTTTTTTGAATCGGGAAAAAATATGCCGATTTGTTTTAAATTCAAGACAAACGTATTGCAAGTGTCCCAAAAGACTGATAAAAACCCGGAATGTTTGCGACCAAGAAATCTTATTATTTAAACAAAAAAAAAAAGTGCTGTTTTAAAACTAATAATTTGTGTTCTTTAAATGGATATTAAATTTTTTTTATGGTAAATACAAATTAAACCCAAAAAATAATTGATTGTTTTTTAAAAAATTTAATATCAAAATAAATTGCAGGAAGTAATTTTTTTATTTGTATGTAAATGAACATCTCCTTAAAAAAATTTAAACAGTAAAAACTCACAACAAAGTTGAAGTCGAGATGAGTCGTTTCCCAATGAAAAAAACCCTTTTCCAATTTTTTTAAAAACTTTAAAGGCCATTTGCAATTAACTTTTGACTCATATGTTCTTGGTTTTTTCGACTTATTTTAAAGCCCCTCTATCCCCTTAAAATCATGAGCATCAAAACTTTTTAATTATATATATATATATATATATATATATATATATATATATATATATATATATATATATATATATATATATATATATATATATTGTTTTTTGTTAATTAATTAAATGAGGCTTCCGTATATTTGTATATTTGACCATAAACTCAATGCCATCCAAATTTTTCTGTATGAATCAAATTTTATTAATAACAGAAGAGTTTAGTAAAAATTTTAACCTTTTTTGGACACACTGCATTAAGAGATTCGAAAATATAGATATACAAGGGTGTAAATATAGGGTAAGTAGTATTTTGATTTTCGTAGATAAGTGTAAATATGGTATAAAAAGTGTAAAACAAATAAAAAATATACGGAAATAAATCTAGGTATATCTATCATTTGGCTTCAAACTACCACTTAAAAAAAAAGATATATTTACGTTTAAATTCGGAATATTTCCTAAGATATCCGTAAAACCCGATGTTCTAAACAAATTGTGGTTGAGAAAAAAACTGTATGTCTCTATCATTTACCGTTTCTAGGATTAACGCTATTTTTCTAACTTTTCGCAACCTATACACCTAGATTTACTTCATATATGTATAAAGAGCATTAAAATAGTAATTAAGTACAAAAAGTGTCATTAAGCGAAAATATGCCAATAAAATATCACATAGAGGAACTAACACAAAAACTTGTTCGTCATTAAATGTATAAATTCGATATGTTCGGTAGCCTACTTTTATAATAATATAATAAACTACGGTAGCTGCAAAAAAAGTTATACAACTAGATAAGTTGCTCACAGGTTAAGTGGGTGGCTTGGCCCAACTGTACCATCCAACCAGTTGGGTGTTTTTGTGTGGGCAGTTGGCGTCGCATAGCAACGATTAAACAAAAATGATTCATGCATCGGCGAGCGCCATATTTATTGCAAAATTCAGTTTTATGAATGTATTTTATCCAATACAGACACTAAATTTTTTTAATTAGTCAAATAGTCATTAAATTTTGATTTTTCAGAATTAATCTATTTTTTATCATAAAACATAGAAACAAACAAAACGAAAAAAAAAATAAAAATCTCAATATTTTGTTTTTTTATGGCCAAAAATTAAATAAGTTTCTACTTGTCACCTTTGAAACATGGCCACCACCACACTTAACTGCATGAACAAATCTTATTTGCAGTATGGCAAGAAATATAACAAGAAAATTAATTAAGTAAGAAAAAATTCTTACACTACATAATTTAAAGGATGTTACCCCTAACTTTATTGAAACCTTATCAAGATCTCCTTTGTTGATGTAATCATTGAAAACAAAGTTTTACGGCCGAGTGACGACCTCGGGACCTCGTTGCTAAAGTTAACAATGGACTTAAATAACAAAGAATTAAATTAACAAAGAGAAAAATTGAAAAATCTTGGCAACATAGCACATTTTTAAATATTTAACGCCAACTGATTTTTAATAAATAATTTAGTTCGGGATATGGCGTTTAAAATCGTTCAAAAATATAAAAGAAAATAATTACTTTGCACAGAATATGAAAAAAATAGGTTTGGCACTCTTACAAAGTAATTTAATCTATTTTCTTCAAAAACAAGCACAAAGATAGATAGCTCAAATTACCAATACTGCAGAACTTTAAAATTGTTGTTCTTTTAACGGGTTCTATAATATAATTCATGACTATTACATTTTATTGATAAATTCAATAAGTATTACATCTAGAGTAGACAAAATATTTGCTTCCTTTTGCTAAAAAAATTGCTGTTTCTGTTTAATAAATATTAGTAAAACTATTTATTTCCAATATTATATAACTATCTGCTTAATATATTCATCTATTCTTTTTAAAAACAAAAGAATTAAAATAATTTTATGTAAATTTGTGTATTTATATAGGTATAAATTACCGAAAAATGCTTTTTCTTGCTTAAATTAACGCCGTGTCCAAAGCTATAACATGCAGAACTAAAAAAAACATTAGAGATTCGCTTTGGTATATGTCCGGTTCGCTCCAATGCCTTGTTCGAAATCCAAGCCAAACGCAGTCCAGGGTGTAAAACTTGAACTAAGAATTTTGTATTGCATTAAAAAAAATGTTCTTGATTTAAGAAACAACACATAAAATAATTTTTACACACACGCTAGAATGATTTTTTCAGCCAAGCATTTATATGGTTTGGAGTAGCTCAAGAGGGTTTTGTGCGATTTCAGAGTGCTCCAGTGATGAAAAGTGCCATGCACATTAATTGCCATTTTTTATTGTTAAACTTTTTAGAGCAGGCCATGCTCTAAGGCGAGGAAAAATTTTCGTCACTAGAAAGCTACTCAGATTATCCATCGCAACCTTTGAGCATATACTACTAGAGGCAGCCTTACAACTTGGTCGTGCGAATAATGTGGATGAGCAAGAAAGAAGAAAAGGAGTACAACTTTTCCCTCTTACTCTACGTGCTGATTGGTGGGCGGGAAGGAACATATATCCCGCTCGGTATGCTGATTGGTCGGCTTGGTATATACCATTTCCCGCCGATTAATCAGCACGTAGAGCAAGAGAGAAATGGTGTACTCTTATTTTTCTTTCTCCCTCACCCACATTGTTCGCAGGATCAAGTTGCAAGGCTGCCTCTAGTAGTGTATTCTCGAAGGTTGCGATGGTAATCTGAGTAGCTTTCTAGTGACGAAAAATTTTCTCGTCTTAAAATTCAATTCAATAAAAAAATGGCATTTATTGTTCATGGCACTTTTTATCACGGGAACACTGTAAAATCGCACAAAACTCTCTTGGGCTACTCCAAACCCTGTGAATGCTTGACTGAAAAATCACTCTAGTGTGCGTGTAAAAATTATTATATGTATATGCGCTGTTTCTAAAACCAAGAACATCTTTTCATTGCGATGCAAAATTCTTATCAAGTTTTACACCCTTGAGTGCATTTGGCGAGATTTCGAACAAGGCATTGGGGCGAATCGGGCATATACCACGTCGGGTCTCTAACGGTTTTTTTACTACCGCATGTTAAACCTTTAAACACACCCATTAACTTAAGAAAGACAAAATGTTTTCTAGGTTTGCAGTTTCTATTTGACTTCCGACCAGTGAAGCATACGCGATAAAAAAAAAAACTAAACATAATATTTTTTCAGGAAGGCCAAAAATGGAAATTTCAGGGAAGGGTGTAACAAAGTATACCTTCTTCTTGGACCCGAGGGGGAAATTTTCCAATGCGGAAGATGGTTGCGCTCAAGGAAGTACAGTACTGCAGAAAGTGGTTATATGTAATACCAGTAGCAGTTCTTGGTCGATCCCTTTCTTTCATGCCATTGACATTGTGAAATTTTCCTTAATTTCTAGAGGCTTCGAGCCCGACATCCGGTTTTCCACATACAAAGCCCTAGAAAGCTGGATCTGGAAAGGGGAGAGCTGGCAAAAACCTAACTGGGTAGTGTTAAATAGCAATTTGAAGATTGAAGAAAAAGTTTTCTGGGTTAATTTCGTAAGCAGTAAGTTATAAAATATTGGAAATAAATAGTTTTACTAATATTTATTAAACTGAAACAGCAATTTTCTAGGAAAATAAAGCATATATTTTGTCTACTCCAGATAATACTACCTAATTTTATTAATAAAATATAATAGGCATAAATTATATTATAGAACTTTTAAAAAAACAAATTTAAAAATGTTCTGCAGTATTAGTCACTGTAGCTACCTATCATACTGCTTTTTAAAGAAAATATAGAAAATTACTTTCTTAGAGTCCAAATTATTTTTTTTATTCCATATTTTGTACAAGGTAATAAGTTGTTTTAAATAGCTAATCTTTAAGTTATGCCCTGTGCCAAAAGTTTTTATTTTCCCTTTTGTCAAAATTTAACCCGTTGTTATCGTTGTTAAATTTAACAACAACCTCGTCACTCGGCCGTTAAGCTATGAAATTACAAATTAATTGTAGTAGAGAAAACCAGATTTCATTCGTATTAACGTTAAGAATAACACTTAATTTAAATTAATTTAATCTTATCGGAAGCATTTTGATTTTGATTCACATTAAAAAAAAAACTTCTTATTCAATGTTTGCTTTAGCCACAAACGACGTCAGCGAAGAAATTTCGTTGGGCGTAGTAGTCTCGCTGGACAACCTGCTGAATTCCACCTCCTCGCCTTCTGAGCAAGTCGGCTCAGAAGGCCAATGCTTGTGACTCGGTGCGTACAACATCAGCAAAGCGCAGATGTAAACGTTCCACATGCCATACACTCCTGTATGAATCACAGACGTCAGTTCGATATCCATGTTGTCGTCCCATTTGTTTTCCCCCTGAGTATACTGGTTCAGAAGGAAGGAAACGACTGTTACCCCGCACATACCAACGTCGCGATCATAAGGAAGGTGAATCGATACATTATACCTTCGTAATGCAAACGCCTCGCTTGCGTCATACTAGGTAGAACGGATCTCTTGATGCTGATATTTTTAAATACCTTCCAGATCATGTAGCACAAGAAAAAGAAGTATATACCTGCGCAGAGACCGGCGCATATGACAAACGCCAATGCTAGATTAGTTCCCAAGGGAGTGACCCAGATGGAATAGAACGGGTTGACCAAATGGACACCTCGTTCACACAAATCGAAAATCAACAAGGACACACAACCCACGGCAATGGAACTCAAGTGTTTCCAATACTTTTTAAGGCTATTTCGTTCGCCCGTCTCCTGTATGAGCATATGTTCTCCGGTGAACACCAGCCAAAAAGACAAGAGCATTGCATAGAAAATACCCTGTCTAATGTCACTTAACAGAAGCATATAAGGCATATCGAAAAACAAAGTCAAATATTCGATAGGGAGATCCAGAAAGGCCAGAGTTCCTCCTAAACAAATCAACATGTATTCCAGCAGTGCGGGTGTACGAGATAAGATATGCACCCTATTCCAAAACCAGATCATAATTCCAATAATAATGGGAAAAATATGGTCTTCAAACTCACCCACACTTTGGTGAAACCGCCGTTCATATGGATCATGTGTAAGTATATATCTTCTACCTTACCTAGTTGGGTGTTGAGTTCTTTTACCGAATCATAAGGTAACCTAAGGTTCAACAAATAGTAATCGTGGTACAGTGAACCGAGTTCGAATAGCGGTACCATGGTGCAATTGTAGGGGTAGCCGTCTTTGTTCTTAATATGCACGTCGTCGAAATTACAATCCATGTACCTGAAACAAACACAAATTTTTCCGTTAAACAATTAAAAAAATATGTGCAAAGGAGCGATTATCTTCTAAACTATTAGTAGTTCACTAGTACCGTTGATTGAGTAGTGTTTTGGGAAGATGCCTAATGCCTATGAAAACAAACGTGGCTCGCAACAAAAATTATTTCTATCTTTCTTAAACCAATGCAAATAGCATCTTTCCTCCTTTTTGAGTGACGACTGATGCTGAGTGATTCCGAAAAAGCGTGATGATGGTGCTGCCCCAATAAAATTTACGGCGTTTGTGTAAACAACGGCCGAATTTAATAGGCCTGGGTTTTAATTTTTAATAAAGACATAAAATAAAATTTTTTGGAAGTGCGTTGCCAGATCTAAAGAAATTTCTTACCCTTTAGGATGTTAACCATGTATAATTATTGTGTGCTTAGATACATTTTTTATTTAATTATTTTTAGTTTGAAAAAAAAAAAAAGACTGATAAATTTAAAAGCTATTTTTTAATTATGCTTACCGTTGATGGGTTCAGCTCTAGGTACAGGGTGACCCCCTAAAAGTCCACTCCCCTTTAACTTTTTTTATTTTAATAGCTATGTGCCTATATTTTTAAAAAAAAATATTAAGAAAATTTCTTTTAACATGAGTCTGTTTTTTAGTTTTGGGTTAAGGGGAAAAAAAATAAAAGGACAATTACTAGTTTCCTTGTGTATCTTTTTAATTTTGGGACGTATTTTTAGGCCCTTTATTGAGGCTACAATTTTTAGCCAATAGTGCAAAAAAAAAAAATGTTACAAGAAACCATCCTTTATTCTCCTAAAAACTCAAAAAAAAATATAGGATCTAACGCCAACATCTTTACCTAGTTCTTTCTATAAATCAAATTTTTGTTTAAGAAAACATATTTTTAAAACAATTGAAATTTATAAATACCAAAACTTTATTCTTTATTAAAATAGTTTCTCTACACAACTCTATAAAAACATATAAATATGTAATAAAATACCTAATAATAAAACCCCAAATAAATATAACATGACAAAACTAAATTTAAACAAATATAATTATTGGAGTATTGAAGTGAAATAAGTATTTAAAATAAAAAATACATGATTTTCGATTTATTTAATATTTCTATTTGTTTTAGGAATCTGGGAAATTAATTTTTCTGTTAGTTTTGGCCCTCATCTAACAAAAAAAATGGTCATAAGTCTGAATATTATTCGCCTATTAAAATTGAATTAATAATTTTAAAATTTACATAAGCTTTTAAACTCTTTGTTTTATACAGGATTGCAGGATGATACAAATTCGGTCGAGTATGGGGATCTCGGTAACCACAGGAGATACAGGGCCGGTTAAGTAAATGGGGGCAAAGTTGCGCAAATTTATGCCTCTTGAAATTTGAAAAAATCCGTACACTTCGAGAATTAACCGGACGAAACGGAAATTTTGTAAAATCGTTTTATTTTTTCCTGTGCTTATTTCAAGACATATTTAAAATTAAATGACTCTTTTTTATAAAAACTTTTTCCCCCTTCAAGTTAATATTATCAAATTTAAAATCTGACGTTTCGTCTTTGAGCGTCATAAAAACAAAAAACGTGTAATTTTAAATCTAATAAAAAAACAAAATCTTATAAAAAGAATGTGTTAACAAAATCCGAAACGGGCTTTTTCTTTTAAGTTACAAATAAAAGCATGGGTATTTTTAAAAGCTCAAAACACCCTGTATCTCAAAAAGTAATCGCGTGCATGTGTGGTAATTTAAGAAGTTAAAATATTAATTTTTCTATGGGGCTTTTCGTTCGTTTTACTGCCTAATTTTTTTGTTTTTGCTTAACTTTCAATTTCTCATCGTAATGCTCGAAACAATTTTATTTTAATAAAAATATCAACAATATACAATTTGTGATTCTTGCATGAATTTTACCAATTACCGTAAACGCCTTCTATATTCAATAATAATTGATCCCCAATTGTACTTTTTATCCCAAATTCACATTTATGTTTATCAAAAATTGCATTCAAATGTTTAAGCATAAACATTGTGACATTGCTCATAATTTCACTTGATCTTTTTAGATAATCAATGGAATCTTTAGTTCCATAGTCTTTTGCCAGTAAAAGAATTTCATGAGAATGAACAAGGGGTTCAGTTTCACAACATCTGACAACGTCGGCTTTTCGTTGGTAGGTTACGTTTACGAGGCACACGCGTTGGTTTATAAAAATTTTACAGAAATCTTTTTTATATTTCATTAAATAAATCAATAAATCATTATTTAGTTTATGTTTTCCTAAACAGATGGCCGATGCTAGCGCTCGAAGCGACTAAAACATTTGTCAGTCTTTTTACTTCCCATAAGCTTATGTATCTTCCCCAAAACACTACTCAATCAACGCTAGTACTTAGTAGTACCTTTTTGTTACTGAATTTGTGTAGTATTTCCAGGCAGTTTTCCCACCATTAGCTGTCTTATCACTGTAAGCTAAACGGGCATCGAGTGTGAGTTCAATCATGGGGTTTATCAGCTTCTGTCCGGGCTTATAGACCATATCAATCTGGAGCACGCCGACGAGGTTCTGTTGCCATCGAGAAAAATCTTGTTCATGTAAAGGCATCTGTACTACAAAAACCTGTAAGAAAGTGCTATATAAAAAAATAATTTATTCACCAATCAACTATTGAAAAAAAAACATGGGTATTAGAATTTACTACCGAATTTTGAACCGTTTTAACTAGGGTAGATTATCAACGTTTATTGAACACAGTTATCACTTGAAAACGGTAGGAGATACATCACTAACTGAAACGTTGTGTAACAAATAACAAATAAAGACAATGGAAGTCCAAGATTTTAGTGTAATTAAAAACCAGGAGATTTGTATTTGTCGACTTCCTCCAGACAAAGCCATGTTGTTCTTCAATCAAAGCCTGCATTACTCCACGCTTTATGTAATCACACACACACAGTTTTGCCTCATTCCGACTAGCCATTGTAAAGTGTCCTGAGGGCGCTGGAGTCATTTATTTTGCCCTTTTCTGCATACTGTATTTAAAGAATTCTTCTAGCTAATTCCAGACATTTCCATTCTTTTTCACATTACTATAAAAGGCAAGAAGAAACTCCACAAGAGCCAGTGTATAATCAACTTTTGGCGCATTTAGTAATTGACAAAGACAGTTAAACCGTTGGCATAGTTACATCTCATTGTTGTTACCATAGAAACGTTTGTGAACCTGATTGTTCATAAAAAAGGTGTAAAACGAGGATCTGTGTTTTTATATGAGGTGTTACGAAACAATACTTATGAAAAAGTACACTGAGAATAAAGTAAGTTTTTAACTTAGCTCTTAAAGCCCTAAAATTTTGGGTTGTTTAGATTACCCATTGTAATTTAATCATTTAGTTGAAATCTTACCAGGTTCTTTGCATCCAGACCAAATGTAGCTTCCTCCTGAGATAATTCTACTTTGTGTGGACACTGTCTTGTAAACCATCGATCCAATTTATCAGCCTCTGGTTTGTTATCCGCGCAAACAGTGGCCAAAATTCCTTGTGAGGAAGCCGGACTGGGCGAGATTAAACCCACTAAAAAGCATGCCAGCTGGCTTAAAAGCAAAATCGTCACTAAAACACTTAATTTTCTACCGCTCAGGTTTTCTAGAATTGTGCCAGGCATACTGAAAACTTATTTTTCCCTATTTATTCTTTGTTTATTTAACGGGAAATCGTAAAACGCATTCCAAGATCCGCCATTAACAAATAATAACAAAACAATCAAATCAACATTACTGGGGTCTGGGGTTTTTAAAGTTTTTTTGTTGGTGTCAATTTTTTTTGTGTCATGCGGTGTCAGTTTAAGCTGCGTTTGGAATAATTTCCAGAGTGCGTTGAGAGTGCTCTATACTTCGAGAATACATCTTCCTAGAGGCAACCTTTCTGCTCAAGGAATTGAAAAAAAGTAGTTCTCCTTAAGAAAATTGCAATTAAAATTATAAAAATTGGTCACTATTTGACATTTTATTTCAAATATTTACAATTTTTACGTGTAATAAATACATGCGTCGCTACTTTACAGTGCTGTCAAATAAAAATATTATTAATTTATTAAAATAAATTTTGCCATTGACATTAGGATCAGCCAGTTAAACAACGCAATAAAAACATATTATACATAATACCCTATTTTTGGCTATAAAAAATCATAAAATTAAAATATATAACAGACTTTGTTTTCATTTTGTTTAAGGGCGTATTTATGATTAAGGAAATTTACAATTTAACGAGGAAAACCTTACCAGAACTAACTAGAAACTAACCAGAACTGGGTTATAGTTTGGAAGTTGCTGTTTGTTAGTTCTAATTAGTTGTTTCTATAAAAACATTTTTGTTGAACGGAAAAAACAACCTTTAATAATAACAAATTATTAGAAAACATCTGACTATATTGCTTATTCAAGCAGAGACACGTCAAAGAACGGCATCGTATCATCTCGTTAATATATACTTTATTTATTATGTTTCTTAAATTTAATTAAAAGACATGAAGCGTCTCGAAATTTTTCTGCTTAAAATGTTTCAAAAATGAATGTATAATCAAAAAATAACGAATTCCGTGGGTGGTTTTCTTCACAAGCACCAAAGCCCCAATGAGTCTAATCCCATTTCTTCTCGCTCATCGTGCGTGAGAGAGAGAGAAATTAGACTTATTAGGCACACCACCCCAGAATACTGGGATCAGTATTCTGGGACACCACCCCTGTTTGCACGGCCAAACGACAAGGCTGCCTCCAGCTAGTATATACTTGAAGAGTGTATTCCATTATTTTCTAAAAACAGCGATACAGATTTGTCAACGGAAAACGATATAAGTTCCTTTATTCCACAAGAGAGGGCATTAGGGACAACGAATTTTCTCTATTTTTTTTATAATTTATTTCAAAATGGCCGATTTATGAATTTAAGCACGTTTTCTTTCACCGGCTCATTTTTGAATTAAGAAATAGTGCTGGAAGTTTGTGATATGATATAAAAATAGGTAAATAAACAGCAGTTTAAAAGATATTAAGTTTAAGCAATGTCATCCCAAGATACTGAAAATAATATGGAACAAAACATGGAAGGTAAGGCGGGATTGCAAGGCCAAGATACAAAAAATGTAAACGAAAATCACCAGCAACATTTTCATGTGATTCAGCAAAATCTAGAAGAAACTATAGATATGGATAAACCTAATTTAGAATCTGTTACACCAAAAGGTATATCCCAGAACATACAAAAGGTTTGTGATAAGAATTTAGGTTCAGGAGAATTTCTAAAGGAACAGTCCCAAAACGAAACTGTTGACAATAACTGTGAGTCAGTTTCGTTGGATAATAAAAATAATCTAGAAATTAAGTCCAAAGAAACTGTTGGTATCAAACCTGAACCTTTAGAAGATGATCAAAACAAAATAATGAATTCCAAAGTGGATGTTGATAAAATCTCTTTAAAGAACAACCTAAAAAAAGAGGATAATAATTATGTGGAAGAACATAATCAAAACTCTGTTACTGCAAATGATATATGCCACAGTTTACTTAAGGTTTATGATAATATTGTAAATACAGATGAAGAACAACTTCTGAGGGATTCACCTAGAAATGAAACTGCTGAGGATTATTGTTCAGTTGATCCCAAGAAAGAAGAACGCTGTGACAGTGAGGGTAAGAATAGATTTTCATCTTTATGAAAAATCTTAAGGTTCTGTTCTTAAATAATTGATATCGATGCAAGCTTCTTTCTTCTTCAAATTTAAAAATGTCAAAAATAGCCAGTAACTTTTTCGGTCTCATATCAGTTTGCCATATGAGACCGTGACGTATCGGTGTTGTTCTAACAGCGTTCGATCTCTAGGACCAATTTCTTGCCCCCTTTTTCTTTATATCAAGATTTAGCAAATGGGTATTTCAAGTATTTCAAAATATGTACTGTATGTTTTTTTTTATCTAAAAAACCTAAATTTTTGGAGAGCAAACTATAACAACCATATGTAAATTTTAAGGGGAATTTGACCACTCAATATTTTTTTTTTTATACTGACGTTGTTGTATTATCAAATCAAATCAAATCAAATTTATTATGTAAATACAAAATCATTGCTTAATTCTCCAAAAAAAAAATAAAAGTTTGTCAAAAGGTATACAAATATTAAAATAATAAATAGGTAATAACCATTTAAGACAAACATATGAAATATGCATTAATTAAAACATAAAATCCAAAATATATTCATATTTTAGTTTCATCACAAAGATCATGCGAGACGCAGTCAAACGCTTTGCTCAGGTCGCAAAATAAAGCAGAGAAATTGCTGGCCCAAAACCATCCATTACTCTACCCAGAAAATCTAAAAAAGCATTAATTGTATTTTTTCCCCTTTCCTAAAACTATACTGACAATTTGAGAAGATATTGTTTGTCTCAAAAAGAATCATTTGGATAGCTAAAACTTTCTCAAATATTTTTGATATAATTGCTAACGAGGTTAATGTCACCCTTTTTAAAAAATTTGGGGTTACTTAAAGGGCCCAAATTTTAGCATCAGGAAAAGTGTTTTTTTGGATGCAGATATTAATAAGCTTGGTAAGAGGGCTTATGATTAGATTTTATGGATTTTATAATGGTGACATTCAGACCGTAGATGTCTGCACTTCTTTATTTTTGTTTCAATAATATTCATGTTGTTATAGCTTACTTCTGTAAAATAAAATTGTTCACAAGAAGCATCGTTTTTTTGTTCAGGTTTGAGCAGAAGGCTGTGCCACTTCGGGAAGGTCTTTTAATAGATTAGTGGCTATGCTTGTAAAAACGTCATTAAACTTTGAGATGGTATCCCAAAGTTTTTTTATTTTAAATTTTTATTTCCACTTTTGAGGGGTTTATAATCCTCCCATGCTTTTGCAGGGTTTGTGGAGCTCCTTATTCCTCATCCTTTGAATCTCTTTTGATTTTTAAACAATAGCAGCCCCATACCTATTTTTAAAATTCTTAAACTCAATCTTATCAGTCATTCTATTATTTTACATACTTCATTCAAAAAATTCAATGTCTCTCATACGTCCTAGATCCTTCCCGTACCAACTACCCTTTTGGATGGTCAGAGCAACAGAAATGTTCTCTCCGGGAAAGACTGCGGGTTTATGCTCCTCCAGCGTGGACAAGAAGGGGTTTAAAACCTCCCTTCAACGCAAATTTCTTTTTGGTCATCAATAAATTCCACGAGACATTTTCTATAGCATTGTAAAAGTATTGAGCCTATTTCTGTCATTGGCCTATAAGTCGTTTTTGTTGTATTATCTGTAACAATACTGGTAACTTTACAATTATATTCATTTTTGCACTTATTTTTTGGGAGTCAATAGCCAATGGTGAGATAGCTTATGAGGATGACCAGATGTATCAATGCTTTCAAAAGAACACTCTGCAGTCAGGCGATGATTATCGACTCAATATGTATATTGACCATCCATATTAGGACATGAAGACAGAATGTCCACATAACTTGTTAAACAATTAGATTTTTCTTCTTCAAAGATGTCATTCAGGAGCTTTGATGATAACTGAAATCTATGGGGGAAAGGGTAACCAGGTCTTGGCATTTCTATGGCCCTTGAACCTCCTTATTTTCTATAGTTTCCAAAACCCGCAATTTGGCAACGGCCCACAAACTTGCAATATTCGGACGAAAATTTTTCCCTTTAAATTTTAGGTTTTTGACAGAAAACTTGCAAACCACCGAACAAATTTTGCATGTTAAAATTTTTTTAGTTTTGCTTTGAAATCTGTATATTCCTACCAAAAAATATTTGTTTAGTTAAAAACGAAAATATAAGCAGTTAAAAATATAATAATATTTGTAAAAGCTGGTAATTTTTTTAAGAAATCAAAAAAATTATGATTTTTTAAAAATAATCATCGATTTTTGATTTTTTTTTAAATCATCATTTTTATCAACCCTGTTCCAGATAAAAACTCACCCAGATGTAAGAATGAGTGTGTTGAGTGTGAAGAAGTCGATCAAGTCCCATTAAACACAGAATCCGTTCAAAACGGTTTAGTATCTCTTGAAAATAGTAAGAGTCTTGAATGTGCTATTGAAAGGGAAAACCCTGTGGAACCCTGGATACTTTCAAAGATTTAGAAATGGGTGCTGATAGATCTTCTGATATGCTGGCAGATAAAGTGATTAAACTGAACATTTCCACAGAGGAAAAAAAATCCAATGTAGAAAATTCAAAGGTAGAAGTAAAGATGCAGTCTGAATCTTTAAAGAGTCTTATGGCATATGATGGTGACAGTGACAGTGAGGTAAGCTAAACAACATATATTTATAAGGTATATTAAATCTGCAAGAAATTTTGCCACCATTGAAAATATTGTGGTCATCCTATCAGATAATAGTATAAAGAAGCATATTTCTCTATAATATAAAGTAAAATATGCATATTTATTGCAAAATATATGTATTGACTTGTGTAAGTACTGTTTGTATGTTGACACCAATAAACTGATTTGATTTGATATTAAAATTAAAATATTTTTGAAATAAATTCAACGACTGGAACGCTCTGGGATTGGTTACAACTTTGGTGACGTCACTTGCAAGTAAATAAATGTCACAAGCTTTGTGTTGTGTGTTTTCAGATGTTATTTTCGATTTTTAATTATTTAAATAACTGTTTCTTGACCATTTTATATAAAAAACATATTTCATTTAACATAATTATCTGTTTCGTATCTTAAAATGGACATA
Source organism: Listronotus oregonensis (assembly GCA_019359885.1). Lineage (NCBI taxonomy): Eukaryota > Metazoa > Arthropoda > Insecta > Coleoptera > Curculionidae > Listronotus > Listronotus oregonensis. The sequence continues at coordinate 9,313 of JAHBCN010013443.1, read as the reverse complement.
ACCGATACCAGAAACCTAACTGAGATAGACGCATTTATTATTGTGTGTTTCTTTAAAAATAATGCTGACTACTATGCTGCAAAACTCAAAAATGTAAAAACAGCTGTGTAAGTACCTACAAAAAATTATTTATTTACATGTTCATTATCAAAATCTTATTGTAGGTTATGTTTATAGAGTGTAGAAATATAAGGAGTACCATCTCTTATGGGAGACGAAATTTAAAAGGGTCCAGCTGTGCAGTAAATAACACAGAGATGGCGATTCTTATCTCTCTTTAATCCATAATTATGTTGTTAGAGATCGCTTTTAAGAACAACACCATATGTCACGGTCTCATATGGCAAACTGATATAAAATCGAAACATTGGTGTTGTCTAACCCATCTCTACCAAGAAATTTATGGACTGCTTAAAATGTTTATAAGTTATCAAAAAAACGATATTTTGTTGTATAAAACCAGTGGGTACATTAAAGTGATCTTCACACATAAAAACATTTCAATGTGATACAAAGCTGTTTGGATCTCTAGGAGCTAATTGTAACCATTTTTTTTCGCCTTTTAGGATTTGTTGGGTCAGAATAAACAGTTTTTGTTGTGTGGGTCATTCCATTTCAAATCATCCAAAAAAAATGAAATGTCCCCCAAAGACCTCAGATTGGCGGGAAAATTTTTTTTATTTGTTTATCTGACCATCCTAATAATCTATAGCAAGTTTTAAAAATTATCTTTTAATAGTTCTTAAGTTATGAATTTAAAATTTAGCAAAATATTTATAATAGTTTTTCCCGGGAAGCTACCACTTTCGGCGACATTATTATATTAAAAATCCATAACTTCTACAATATTTAAAAAAAGTAAAAATTTTTTTTTACCAAAATGTTCAGAAAATCAGGGGATTATAAAAAAATATATTTGGTTAATTATTACTTCATATTTAGGGAAAATGATTTGTAAAATTTTAAATTTTGAGCCCTTTTTTTTTAATTGGCAAGCAAAAATCTTTAAAGCGACTTTTTAAACAAAGGCATAGCAGTAACCAAAGTAATTTTTTTAAATTTATCCTAAAGATGAAAAACTAAAATAATCGGGAATAAAATAAAGGGTTTTTTTACCTGATAATTTTTTTTAAAAAAATCATAAATTACAATTTGGGTTATGGCGAATAAATCCTACAACATCAATACTTGCCCATTTTAAAAACCCCTCTATTACCCCTTAAATTGCAAAATAACATCTTTCAATATTGCCCCCATAATCAGAAAAAAAATATATTCTGACCACATAATATTTAACTTTCAAAATGTTTTAGCATTTTTTTGTTACCTACGAAAATGTAATATTAAAAATTTCCTAGTGACTGGTGTTCTGGATATATAATTGAAATTAGATTTTAAATCAATCAAAACAGATGTCCTGAATGAACAAGAGGGCAAATGAACCAAAAATGACAAGATATGAAAAAGTCATTCTTCATAAAAAATTCTGCTTGTTGAAAAATGTTAACTACAATGAGAAAGATTTTTATCATACAGGGCGTCTCAAAATGCAAAACATAAAATCAAACATAAGTAAACAGATTTTGGCCTTTAACGTAAAATTTAAATAAAAATTTGCTCCAAATTTACTTTCCTGATTCCACCACTTTTTTCCCAAAATCTACAGCCCAAAATTCCCACTAAACGTGACTTTTTTTAAGAAATTTGAAAATTTTAATTTATTTAATTTTGTAAATGAATTACCATCTCTGAAAATGGTAGATATAAGTGTAAGGAGTAAATCTCTGAAAATGGAAGATATAAGTGTAAATGAGTACATTGTGTGCACTTATGATGAAAAATTGGTATTTGGATTAGTGATGGAAAAAAATGAAATTGACTGTGATGTTTGTTTTAAAATTTCTACACCCCCAGGACCAGCAAAATCATTTTACTGGCCTCCAAGAGAAGACATCTGTTGGACACTCTAGGAACATAATTGCAAGTGTCAATCCACCTACAACTAATGGCTCAGGGAGGATGTAATTTCCCTGAAAAAGGGAAAATTTAATCAGTAAACTTTCGTTGTAAGAAAATGTTGAAGCACATACGCACTTATGTATAAAATTAAGGTAACTCCTCAACTGTTAAAAAGTCCTAAATGATATTCATAAAAAAGAACTGGGTAATGGGGCCCTTTTAAATAATAACAAATTATTGTAAATAGATTATTAGCATAACATTTGCCGCAGCTTTATATATTCTTGGGGTACAGCCCCATATAACAGTTAAAAATGTACATATACACATCAAAATCTTTATGTCAGTGCATATATTTTAGTGTTTACAATGTATCATTTTTAAAAAATATTTTTTGTAATTAGAGGGAATATTAAAGGTTTTTAACTGGATAACAAGTTTAAATAATTGATGTTGTAGGATGTATTCCCATAACCTAAAAAATTTTAACTTTTATGATTTTTTTAAAAAAATAAGCAGGTAAAAAAACCCTCTTTTTTTTTCAAGATTATTTTTAGTTTACATCTTTGGGATAAATTTAAAAAAAAATACTTTGGTTACTTAGCTATGCCTTTGGTCAATAATCGCTTTTAAAGATTTTTTTTTTGCGAATTAAAAAATGACTCAAAAAATTTAAAATTTTGCACAGCATTCCATAGAAAATAAAGTAAAAATTAACCAAATATATTTTTCTATAATCCTCTGATTTTTTTAATATTTTGGTAAAAAAATTATTGCTTTATGTTAAATATTGTAGAAGTTATGATTTTTTTAATATATTAATGTCGCCGAAAGTGGTAGCCTGGAAACGCCATTATAACCATATTTGTTTAAATCAAAAAATGCATAACTTAAAAACTATTAAAGATAATTTTAAAACTTGGATATGTTATTAGAATGTTCAAATAATCAAAAAAAAAATTTCAGCCAAATCTGAGGTTATGGGTGACATGACCTGATGAAGTGGCATGGGAAAGACCTGGTATTTAGAAAGTATTGGTACATTTGCCACTACACACCATTTATGTACCATTTTAGCCAATAAATTTTAAAAAATTATTAACAAAATTCACTGTAGTGGCACTCGTTGTTTAAATTTTTTTACTTGCATATGACGGGCACGCGAAACGTATGTCGACGCCATTACAGAGACAGGTTTTTTCGCTAAAATTTTATAATTTAAACTTTTAACATTGAGTTTTATTGAAAATAGCAGATTTTCCAGAAATATAAAATGTATTGTTTTGTTAGGTACCAAAGAATAATTTTAAAACGATTTTCCCAAAAAGAGTCAAATAGCCTATTCCCAATTTTTTTTAGCATAGTGATACTGAAGCTCGCGAGTGTATATGCTTAGTAGTGAGGACGGGTAACAACACTAACATAAGAAAACGGGGGAGAAAAACCGTCGATAATGCTTTAGATTCCAGTGATTCAGAATGCACTGCCCCATACTTTATCCCTCGATACCCGACACTGATAAGGAAAATTCAGATGATGATTCTGTTTCTGTGATAGATGCCAATTATGATTCTGCCTCTGTGATAGTGCTTGTGGGGGGATGGTTTAAGGTGGTGCATCACACAAAAGATTTCTGTTCGAGGTTTTATTTTAAAATTTTTTTCAGTGATGGTCCAGTATTAAATAAAAGAAAGATAAGGGTCCCGGGGCCAAAAAGAAGGATCCGAACACCCTCGATATGGAAGAGTTTTGCCTCCGCTTCCAGATTTGTCCAAGTTAAATATAAATGTTGAGAGAGAAGACTTCATGCATATGGGAAGAATTAGTGCTATAATTTCTAAGTTAGGTAGGAAAATCTCAATGTTATAGTTTTCTATTGCTGGTTTTTTGGTTTAATATAAGTAGTAAGTATCACAACTTAAAAAAACAAAGAATCAACAAAAACGTATATGAAATTATTTTTTACAATTTACAAAGTTTGCACGAGCATAAGTGACGTATATTTTTAATGGAATACCCCGTATATTTTTATATCAATAGATAGAGATTTTCACGAGAAATTCAGTGATATAGGGGTTGCTGGGTTTATTTCCTGGGGTTCTGCTGCAATTGTCTAAAAACTGCATGATACTATAAGGATAGTTTAAACCGGGGAAAACCGGTTGCCACAGGTCACAGGAAAATTTATTTGTCGCAAGAATTTTAAAATACTTTTATTTGTGGAGTGGTTTTATAACAAAATAAAAATAAAATAATCTTTATTGTATCGACAGAGTCAATAAAAAGGGGGAAAAAACCCGCCAAACAACTTATTAACTAAAAAGTTAAAACAAACTGGAAATATACAAAAACTAGAACAATAAATAAACATAGATGCCTACAAAAAAAAACCTTTAACCGACACGGTTTGCGTATTTTAGATTTAAAAAACAGGTACATTTTGGTTTTTTAAAAACCCAATTGGCAGTGAGTTGTAAATTTGAGGTGTAAGATATAGAAAACATGACTTAAAGAATTTGTTCTGTGATGCGGTATAAGATTGCATCCCCGAAGAGAATGTTCACTTGGTGAGTGCTCTCCTGTAAGTTATATAAGTTCAGTGGTTTTTTTAGCGTTATTACTTTGTGTATAAGGCAACTCATATGAACATAGCGCTTTTTGTGCCATATTGTGGTGAAATAGCTCCACAACATGTTGACTAAAAACCCTACAAACAAACTTTTTACATACCTAACACAAGAGTTCTGCACTTTTGGGATTTTGTATTTATTATAATTTGTTAAGAAAGGTCCATATACACAACATCAAGATACCTATTGAAAGTACCAAGCTATCCAAGCAACCTTTTTATATAAAGGAAGAAAAACTTTTTGAATTTATACAATGATTTAAGTTTATAATATGATCTCGACAAATCTTGTTAACATTGGGGTTTAAAAATCAGCTTATATCCAAAATACAAACCAAGATTCCTCACTTCATTAGTCCACTAAAAGTCAACACCATCCAGTTTAATGTGGGAAATCTGAAACATTTATGTCTTTTCGAGAGTACAGAATTGCTTGTGTTTCACTAGGATTTTTGAGAGGAATTTGATGAGAAGAACGGGTTAAATTACATTATATAAATAATAGATATATATATATATATATATATATATATATATATATATATATATATATATATATATATATATATATATATATATATATATATATATATATATATATATATATATATATATATATATATATATATATATATATCTATTTTTAAACCAAACAGCAAAATTACAATAAAAACGGAAAAAAATTAAAATAAAATACGAGGTAAAATATGGTGGCAATAAGAACACTTACAACAAAAAAATTATATTATTACTAATAATTTAAATGTTTTATATGACCCCCGTTATTTTCGAAACATGATCTATAACCCCTCCTTAGCCTTTCTAAGCTCGCCGATATTGAGGTTTTTGGTTAAGACGATTAATTTTATTTACAATTTTTTCTCTCATTTCTTCCGTGTTTGTGTTCCCATTTTGGTAAACGATATTCTTCAAGTGACCCCATAGAAAAGCGCCAAAATTGTAATATCTGGACTATTAGGCCATCTAATAGTGCCATAACGTCCAATTCACTGATTGTATCGGCGATTGAGATACTGCACAACTTGACGAACAGCATGGGGCGGCGCTCCGCCTTGTTGCCAAATTATCTTGCGATACGTTTCGAGTGGCAATTCTTCTAAAATGTCCTCAATATCGTTTTCAAGAAAATCGAGATATATTTCTCCAGTTAAGGATCCCTCATAGAATATTGGCCCAACAATTCTATTGTTAAGCACACAAAGGAAAGACCTTCCTTGGTATTTAATCTCTTGAAATTTCCTGGAATTTTGTCTTACCCAGCTGTGCGTATTGCATCGGTTGAACATTCCCGATGTAGTGAACGTAGCTTCATCCGTCCAAAGAATAGTTTGAAACAGGGTAGGATCGTTATCTCCATATAATCCATAAACATTAAAATTTGGGAAACAAATTGAAAGCGAAGTTCCTTTTGTTCACGTGTTAAATGCTGCACTGGAAGAACGTGATATGGAAGATATTAAAATATTTCAATTTTCTCTGAACCGTCGCATAGGTTACTCTTCTTCTTGCAGGCCATACCTCAAGTCTCTAACTGCGTCAATAATTGACTTCATGGGATACAAAGTAAAATAATTTAGAATAGCTCGATCCCGGTTTCTTTTCTCATTGTAGTCCTTTTCTAATATGTAACGATTTTGTTTCTTCTAATAAGACCCTCAGTTTTAAAATCTTTTTTACGATATATTTCGGTGGAAATTTGCAACATATCTTCATTGTGTTTCCCTGGCGTATTCTCCCATTTATAATAGAGAGTTATAATTTGAAGCCGTTCTTCTGATGAAAACCTCATTATAAAACTACTCCAAAAAGTAATAAACGTATTTTTTAAAATTCTTGACTGACAAATAAGCACCTGTGACCTGTGGCAGCCAGGTTTTTTCAGGTGGAACTATCCTTATAGTATCATGCAGTTTTTAGACAATTGCAGCAGGACCGCAGGAAATAAACCCAGCAACCCCTATATCACCGAATTCCTGGTGAATATAAGGGGTATTCCATTTAAAAAATACGTCACTCGTGCTGTAACTCTTTTGTTTTTGTTTACAATATTTTTCTGATTAGATTATTGATTTCTACGGAAAAAAATACACGAAATGGCTATATTTGTTTTTTAAAAAAGTACAGGGAAGTTCAAAAATAATGCCCTGTTTACTTTAAAATGAATAACCCTGTACATTTATTCCAGATTCGAAACTGTCCTCCGATTCTCTGTATTACCATTGGTTGTTGAGATATCGGCGGTTGAATGCCAAAAGGGTCCTTTTTCATTCAAAAATCGATATCTCTGCGAGAAATGGACTTACGGGGGATTTAAAAAGATCAAATTGAAGCTGAAACTTTTTTTTTCTTTCAGTTACAGTCACAGCACTACCCGGCACCCCAGCCTTCGATCTGGACTCTATGCTTTCATCGATGATCAAACCACCAAAAAACCGATCGGACCCATTTACGATGTATTGGGACCGGTAGCCGAACCAATTTATTGCGTCAGATTTAACAGCGAAGGAAGTGGAAGAGTTGGGATTAAAGAGCGGTATGAAGGTTTATACTGCCGCAAAAAGCGACGAATTTACGAAATATGTGTTCGTTCAAGAGCTCATGAAGTAAGTTGTTTTTACCATGTTTTTATTAGCTTGATCTGTATGTATGTAACGGAATCTTTCAATGTAATTTTCACCAGTTTCAAGAAGTCGGATTAACTTGACAATTTATACAGGGGCCAAGAGCCAATGACAATCCAATTATTTCACAACTTCGTTCTCATGGAACATCAGAATAGAAAGAAAAAATATCTAGATTAGTTTGCAGCTTAAGTGTATACCATTCACAGAACGACGGTTAATTTTTTTTTATTGATATAATTTTTTTAAAAATCTTTCCACTGAAATATATGTAAAGCAAATAAAATGGTACAATTTTGGAACCATAGATGTCGCTACAGCATTGTTATACATGTATTTTAAAATAATTGTTTGAATTATTAACTCAAATGTAATACAGCCGACCGCTTCTAAGTTTTATGTCAAATATTTTTGATTTTGGAAAAAAATAATAGGAATATTAAAAAATGGTACTCCAAACTAATATTAAATTAAAAAACTTTGAAAAATGGGAAAAAAATTCATTGAGAACCCTAAAATCAAAACAAAACTTCATTAAAAAAAAACAGGACTGCAGAAAAATTAGATTTATTGACAAATATAAGATATACTTAAAATTGAGGCTTTTGATTATGATTACTTTTGATAGTGGAAAAACATTATTTGGCTTTTCCCCAGAAAAGAAAAGTATAAATAATTCAATATAGATCTAAATTTTTAGTAAACTTTGTAGGGAAAGTCTACCCTTGCAAAAATATAACTAAAAACATACAAATATTTTTTATTTCTTTAAATAAATAAACCTAATAAAAATATAAAAAATGTAAAATATTTTTAGAAAAGTGTCATCTGTTAAAAAAAAAAAAGATTATTAAAAGAAATAAAATTGAAGTAAATTTAAGTTTTATTTCTTTTTCATTTTTTTTTTTATTAACATACACTCATTTAAAAATATTTTACATTTTTTAAATTTTCTTTAGGTTCATTTATTTAAAGAAATAAAAATATTTGTATGTTTTTAGTTATACAGGGGGCCAAGATTGGTGCATGCATGGGGATCTCGAAAACCTAAAAATCGAAGTCGGGTTAAATTATGGGAAGTTGGCATTTATGCTAAAATCCCATTGAATTTGTAAAATTCCAGTACTTCCAGAGATATTTGGAAAAAAAGAAATTTGCGATTCGTTTTATTTTTTATGGCGATTAAAACCTATCAACTTTATTTTTTAAATGCGGGACCAATTGTTTATTGCATTTTTTTGAAGCAATATAACTCAATTACAATGATGTATAACACTAAAAATTTTTCTGTTAAATAAACATATTTTCCATAAGAGAAATGAGTAAGAAAGGAACGCACATAACTTTTATAGGGGCGTTCCATATTTGTTAATAAATATTAAAATGTTATACATTTTTTAATTGGGATAATAAGAGGTTCAAAAATAAAATAAAAACCTAGGTCCGTATTTAAAATAAAGTTTATGATGGTCTTTTAAAAAACGAAACGTCGTACGGAAATCTCTCAGCTGTTTTGTAGGCTTAGAAGTAGGAAATATCTTTTTTTTTCATATTTTTTAAATAACGTCAGAAAAAAAAAAAAAATCAGCAAATTTTTTTCCGGATCTCAGTATGAATTTTACAACTTTCTAACCCCTTTTTTAGGCAACTAAATGCGCAACTTTGAAATCCGACTTGATTCTTATGGTCCGGATTCCCGCATGCACTGACGTGGCACCTGTGTCGCAGGGTGGTTCCCCCTTCCAAACAAAAAAATTTTGAATCGTTTAAATTTAAAATAAATATATATCTTTTCTTTATTCTGGAGAAAAGGCAAATAATTTTTTCCACTAAAATAATCCCAGAAAAATAAAATAATTTTTAAACCTTACTTTTGATGTTGTTTTAAGACCAAAAAAAAAAAAAAAAAATTTTAGTTTAAAAAACCTAAAAAAAAATTATAGCAAACCGGACTAAAAAGTAGAAAATAATTTTTAAGTATAAAGAGTTTACAATGATAGGAAGTTTAATAATTAATTATTACTAATTATTTGGAATAAAATTAAAATATAAATTAGGGTTTAAAAATTTTTTAGTATTGTGA
>JAHBCN010013442.1:0-24518 GCA_019359885.1 Listronotus oregonensis | reverse complement strand
GTCCCCAATTGAATGAAAGGAAACACATTTGGTAGGTTTTGGAGCGCTGATAAATTAAAAAAATGGAATGTTTGTTTTCGAGATATTCATCATCAAATTGAAAATCAAACCAACCTTATTTACACTATTCCTCCTTCTTTTTAAAAATTTTTGATTTTTACAAAATTGGCACACAATATTCACACCACCAAAACTTTTTAATGTTTATTTTAACCTTTTACCCTTTTATTTTTAAGCAAATATGGTGCTGCCTTTGAACTTAAAAGTTCCAAATTTAATGGAAAAAAGATGTAAAATAAATAAAATACAAGGTTTTTAAAAGGTGTTTATAAAATATCGTTACTTTAGTGAAAAAAATCAAGAATTGGTAAAAAGAAGGGAGAATATAGTGAAAAAGGTTAGTTTAATTTTTAACTTTGATGATGAAGATCCGAAACGAAACGTTGCAAAGATATTTTTCAGATTTGTAATCAGCGCCCCAAAAACCCCATACCAAATTTGAACAAAATCGGAGAGAAGGCAACTTTCGAGACAATACCATTTGTTTAAAAATAAATTAGATTTTTGGTTTCTTAATCTTGCATTATCAACTTTTTAAGCTCGACATACTGTACACACATAATATTTAACGAATACTGTTACAATGGATACTAGGTACCAAAGGTTACTAAACATTTTTAACCACTGTTATTCTGTCTCATGAATGTTTGTTATTAGTGAAAAGTATATGCCTAAAAAAAGTTATAAAAATTTTCACTTTTAATGTACAACCAGAATCTTAGGATTAGATTAAACTCATTTACATTATCTTGCCCTTCTTTTATCACAAATTGATGATAAGTACATAATAATATCATACAATGTTTAAATTTATTTTAAAAAATCGTATTTTTATTTATTTAAAAGATTTTTGGTAAAATACAAAACTCAAAATATCGACCATTTAAATAGAAGGCAGTAAAGGGCGCCATCTATTCTTTCCATATTATATCAGATGATATAAAATCTAATATTACACAATAATTTTAAATATTCTATAGTAGTATCCTTTAATAACCAAAATTTTGTGCAAAAAATAAAAAAACAGTGAATGTTGGAATTTGACATTTTGATTCAATTTTATAGATAGTAACAAAGATTATGGAAATCCGTCCCTGACCTATCATTCATGGCAAATTCCGCGGGGCCAACCCCTATTCCCGCTGCCCTGCACGCCTGGACAATTTTGTTCTACAGTATTGGGCTTCCATACACCTTTAAACTTCCTTGGCCTGTATACACCCACCCGCGATTTTACAATGCTTGTTATCTTTTTTTTTTTTAAAAAATTTAAACTTTTGTTTTAAATATTCTGTTATTTTACCATATTTATTTATTACAATACTTTTAAATATAAGTGAAACAGGTGTTTTCCGTGCTTTTTTCTACTTTCAAAACGTTTTTGACGTATATTTTACACAGTATTTAATAAATGGCTCCGTTTAATTAGCTCTTTAACAAAGAAGAGTATTTATAGAGGCCATTAATAATTGAGGCCAAATAAAATACAAGCGATAAGGGTTGAGATCATTATTCGCCAATTAATTTCCGAGTTGGTTACACAACTTTTTCGGCGATTGTTTTGTTATTTATTGTGAAAACCATAATATTTCTTGATTTTTTTAGGTTAAAAAAGAACACAGCAATGGGCTATTCGATCAAAAAAATGTTCGTCCCACTTTGCAAAGAATTGTCATTAAGGTACCCTATTGATTCGGAGCAGTAACAAAATCCCAGAAAATTTTGTAGAAAAATCAGTGTGTGGCCATAAATTTAAGTTGGCAACACATTTAGATTTGGAGCAGAGCCTAAGCCCTCTATTTTCGTGTGCGACGGCGCGAATCTATGTATGTATTTTTATGAAATCAAAACCAGCAGTGGCTGCTCCTCCATTGGGTCATTTGGTCAATGACCTCCCAATATTTTTGACTAATATTTCCGAACAAAAACATAATAATGATATAAATGAAAAAAACTATTTTTTTAATATTTTAAATTTTCCTTTATTATTCTAAGCATATAAACTCGTTGATCAATTACTGGATTCCACAAGCTTCGCGCAGCGATCTCCAGATCGGTGGTTTCGTTTGTTGCCAAAACGGGCTGCCTGCCTTCATTGACCATTGTTTTAAACGACGAGTCGAGTTTTCCCGATCTAAATTACGATTGGGCGATTTTGGCTGCTTTCCGAAGCAGTGTAATCGCATGATCTGGATCAACAGCCGCGACGAGGAAAATTACGCATTTTCAAGGTGTTTGTTTGTTATACGGATATTATAGAACGGATTATATACGATTTTAGGAATTTATTTTGTTGGTGTATGTTTTTGTAATGTAAATTCGGAAACAGTGCATTTTTGAAATTTTTGTACGTTACGATGACAACTGTAGAGGCATAAAATAGAAAGACATTTTTACGCAACACAATGGGGGAAGGTAGACTCTCTGCGTTGGCCATGTTAAGTATTGAAAAGGCCTTTATAAATAATATTGTAAATTACAATGAAGAAGTAATCATTTTGCAAGTGCCAAAGGCAGAAGGATTGAACTAATGTATGACTATTTAGGTAAGTTAAGGAACCCTTTTTATTTTTTATCATATTAATATGCTTATTTTTTACCTATAAATTGCCGTCATACCTCTGGCATAGCGATATTATTTATTTCGGGTGTGAGATTTTTTTTTAGAATATGTTGTGCAATTTTTCTGTTTAAACAGATGTCGATGCATATTATTTGTTATGTTTTTTTTTATAAATAGAAATATAATTCTTCAAATAAAATAATCCTGCTAAATCATTTATTTTTGAATTTTCTTTCTTGTTTTTCCTTTGGAGTAAACGTCTGTGTGAAATAAAATGCTTAAAATTGTTTTTTTTTTTCACTAAAAATCAGTTAAGCCATATGCATTTGAAATTTTAACTAATGACCTCCCCGAATGATTGACCACGAGCCGCCACTGAAAACCAGTAAAAACTGTTTTATTATTACACCCCCATATTTTCTTTTTGATAATTTTTTAATGGCATGGTGAGTTCCGTGTTAATATGGCTTTTTAAACTAAAGACTATACGAACTTTGCCAAGTAACTTACATGTAGACTTATAGTTTGGTCAGAATATGTACGTGGAACGTAAAACGTATTGATAGCTGTTATTCTTAAACTTGTCATTTTAAATGTGCTTCTAGCATGGTTATTTTTTCTTCTTTCTTCGGTTGCGAACTTTTTTGTAAACTACGATAAAATAATAATGTTCAATCGCAGGACGCGCGCTACGCCGCAAAGAGTGTGTAAACGGGGCTAGATACTTGAGTGCAGACGTCGTTGACGCACGTATCATATGTATTAAATTTTTCCGCGAGAACAGGGAAAAAACAGCCAAAATCGCGAAGTCCACGTGGGCGAAGCCACAGGCAAAATGCTAGTACGTTAATAAATTACAAAAATTAATGTTTGCGAAAAAGTATATTCCATTACCAGTACGGAAATGACGATTTTTCCGTGCGCGCGTGACAAATTCAGGGAAGTCATACAAGAACGGAAAAATCCATTTTTAGACGTGTAATGAACGATATTTTTCATTATACTTAGGTACCTGAAAACAACAGAAACAAAAAACATCGCAAAAAATGATTTAAGAAAATTGCGATGATTTATTTTTATTTTTAAAACAGTAAAACAAATTAACAAAAAAAAAATTTCAAGCTAATTAAATCTAAGAAAATTAATTTGGACGGAACCGTTATGATTAATGGTAATATTTATTGTACAATTCGTATTATTGTTGAAGTCTAATCCCTTTTGTATTTCTTTTTTAAGAATTAAAGATGTTGAAACGGAGTGTTCGTGTATGTTTTGGCTTTCTTGATTGTTACAGATTTTGTATTTTCCAAGTTACAAGGCCTAAACAACTTTTGGGATACTTCAATTTTTCTTTGTATGGACTCCTCCATATATCCTTCTGCTAACATTGGAAGAAAGTCATCCTCCGTGCCTTTTCAAAGTGAGCAAATCACCACTGCTTTCTACCAATATGATAGCCGAAGAACGCCTTAGCCCATGTCCGGTATATTCTTCGTGATTTTTTAGTTTTAAGTATTTTGTAACAAGTTTTGGAATACCACTGATAGTATGGCACCCAACATGTTGAGCGTAACATCTTTGGTTTTTGACCTGTGAGTTTTTCCATCTCGTGAGAACAAGATAAGGAAATGCCCATTCCACATCGTCTAAACTCAAACGTATTAAATCATCTCTGCGGCATGCGCCGAAGTTGCCAAACACTAAAATTACTTTTGCTAGTAGATATTGTCCATCTGAAGCTTTACATAAAAATTTGGTTACTTGTTCTGATGCAAGAACCATGGATTTCTTTGGTATATATCCTACAGCTTGTCGTTTCAAAAAAGCGATAGTTTTTGGATATTGGTTGTGAGTATTTTCTTTTATTGCCAAACAACTCTTTAACATGGAGAATCGACTCCATAAGATGGATGACTTCATAGATTTGGCTTTTTCAGAAAAATAAACTAAGAGAATATCGTCACTCACAATTTTGATTCTTTTCTGAGTCCGTCATTCGGTAAAAATGTGATATTCATGTTCATATCTCAACCTGGAGTCACTGGTAATAAATTTGCACTTACTTTTGCCGCTTGTTGTACTATAATATCGGGAATATCCGGATTTTCTTCCAAACCTGAATTCATTTTTTGAAAATGGCATAAATTTCACTGACAGAAAATAAAATATGTCATTAATAAATAAATCGTTGTTATGAACAGTTTCCATGGATGGATTTTTGTATAAGCGCACGGAAAGAGGGATCGGGAAAAAATTCCGTGCGCTGTTCTGAAAATGTCATATTTACTGTATTTTATACACACTTGAAAATGTAGTATTTTCAGCTAAGTATAATAAAAATAATATTCCTAAATTATTACAACGATCGTCAAAAAAATATTTTATATGTTTTCAATTCAATAAATTCAACAAAGTTGGTAAAAATCTGCAGGCAAACGAAAATATATAAGCTCCCAACATACATAATACTTACATAAACATGCAGTTTTACAAACTTTTACAGCCAACAATGAAATTTTATATTACATCGAATAAAAATGGAATAAGTAGGATTATATTTGAAAAGTTTTTGTCAGAAATTTGAAAGTTAGTTATGAGGAAACTTCTAACAACTTTACAGGAAATTCTGAAAGTCATTTACGAAAAAACTTTTTGTACCCGAAAGAAAATAACACAGTCAGACTAATAAAAAGTGATGAAAGCTTTGAAACGAGTTATGTGAAAACTGTATCTCTTGAATTAGTTTTTATGAAAATTGGATTTACTGTTTTCAATGTTTTTTCTTCTTTTTGTGGGCTTTGAATTACACAATATGCTATTTTCCACCAATGAAAATAAGCTTTAAATTGTGGTCATCCTATCAGATAATAGTATAAAGAAGCATATTTCTCTATAATATTAAGTAAAATATGAAAATTTATTGCAAAATATACGTATTAAAATTCAAATATTTTTGAAATTAGTTCAGCGACTGGAACGCTCAGTGATTGGATACAACTTTGGTGACGTCACTTGCAAGTAAATAAATGTCACAAGCTTTGTGTTGTGTGTTTTCAGGTGTTATTTTCGATCTTTAACTATCTAAATAACTGTTTCTTGACCATTTTATATAAAAAACATATTTCAAGTAACATAATTATTCGTTTCGTACGTCAGAATGGACATAAATTTTGTGCAAGCCGATAACAGAAACCTACCTGAGATAGACGCATTTATGATTGTGCGTTTCTTTAAAAATAACGGCGACTACTATGCTGCAGAACCAAAAAATGTAAAAACAGCTGTGTAAGTACCTCTAAAAAGTTACTTATTTACGTGTTTATAATTCAGTATTTCTCCAAATCTTATTGTAGGTTATGTTTGTGGAGTGTAATAATATAAGGAGTACCAACTCTTATGGGAGACGAATTGAAAAAGTGCCCATTTTGTATTTCGTGTAATTTATTAATCAGTTTCCAACCGATATTTTGGGGTTTGACCAGTCAAACTTAAATTAGGTATTAGAAAGTGTCAGTTTGTAAAATTAGATGTAATAAAACGTTTTTTTTATTTAAATGTTTATTGTTGTTATATTGTCATAGTGAAAATTTAAAAAAATAGTCTTTATTCAGACATGGTGAGGCATTATGACATTTACGGCCGAGTGATGATCGCGTTGTTAAATTTAGCAATGGACTTAGGAATTGTTAAAAGTTAACAACGGTTTAGAATGTGTAACAAAACGTCACTGTCAGTGTTATTCAATGATTTTAGTAGGCAACCTGTCAAAATCTGACATTTTGTTAAACATTCTAAACCGTTATAATAACACTAAAATCTTGACTTGTCTTTATCATTGTCTTTATTTGTTAATTGATACACTATGTATCAAATTCACAATGGAGAAGGAACAAAATTCGGCCCTTACCTTTTATCGACGTTTTAATCAAACGAAATAATGGACATATATATATATACCTCGATATACAGAAAACCTACCCACACTGGACAATATTTACACCAGAATTCCAATCACTCTAACGAAACAAAGCGAGGAGTCATACGTACTCTATATAACCGCGCGGTGACCCTATGCAACAGTAAGGAATCTCTGCAAGCCGAAATAAGTAATATAACTAGGGATTCCAAGCAAAACGGCTACAGTGAGAGATTGGTTAAAGAAACAATCGATAAATATCAAGAGAAGACAAAGAACTCTAATTTGAACAAGACTACACAGGACCAAACATTTATGACTATTCCGTATATTAAAGGAACTTCAGAAAAGATCCGCAGAATAGCGAATAGGTATAACATTAAAACAGCATTTAAATCCCAAACCACTCTGAGAAGTATTCTTACTAAGACAAGACGGGACAATAATGTTTCAAAAAATGACTGTATCTACCAAATTCCTTGTGAATGTGGTGAAGTATACATCGGGGAAACAAAAAGACCACTAGAAGTTAGAGTAAAAGAACACAAAAAACATACGGAACGAGGTGAAACGTCGAAATCAGGGATTGCCGAACGCGCATGGTCAAAACAACCGTATACAATGGTCGGAAGCAAAAATCATTCATAAAGAAACCCACTGGAAGAAAAAAAAATTAAAAAGCTGAAATAATTGCAAACAATCAAAATGTATTTAGCAAACCTACTGTAGACATTCCGAAAATCTGGCTGCTGTTGCTGAACCGTGACAAGTCGGTCAAGCTTCGGTGAACAACGGATAGTATATAAGGTCGTAGCTTTTAAGAATAGTTTTAGGTATCACTTGAAAACGGTTGGAGATACATCACTAACCGAAAGGTAAAAAAAAAGTGTATCAATTAACAAATAAAGACAATGGAAGTCCAAGATTTTAGTGTTATTAAAACCATAACATTGTCTAACACTTTTAAAGATTCTAAACCGTTGTTAACTTGGCAATTGTCATTTTATTTAGCATGTCATTTTCTATCGAATAGGTAAAAAAAATACAAGGTGTTCTATTTAAAATTCAAAAGTTGAGGTTATTTCCTGTGAAACCGGAAATCATCAGAAACAATTGAACACGTCATTCAATGCATTTTTGAGTCATATATCTACAAGCCAAATTTCATTTTCCCATCTAAAAAATAAAAAGTTATAGGGAGGAACCACCTTTGAGAAACACCCGGTATAGGGTGTAGTGGAGCTTAAAACAAGCCAAAAACACATAGATCAAAACTTAATAGTTTTCGAAATATGGCCTTTCAAAGTTTAAAAAATTTGGCAATAGAGCACCCACTTCATTACTCATCAAGGCGAACGTCGAACGTTTTTTGCGACTCTTACATATTTACACTTTTTTTTAAGAGATGTTAAAATAATATAGAATATAATAATAGAAAATAAAAAAATCCTTCTTGCAATTTATTTTGATATTTAATTTGAAATTAATTTTAAATAAAAAACAATACATTGTTGTTTGGTCATTATTTGTTGTTAAAAAATAATTTTACTTACCACAAATAAGCTAAATATTCATTTTAAGAGCACAAATTATTATGTTTTAAAAAAGCACTTTTTTCTTTTGCTTGAAGAATAAGATTTCTCCGTTACACACATCTCGTTTTTAAATCTCTTGGACACTAGAGTTGTCGTAAATTTATAAAATACCCGCATTTTTGCCGATTTAAAAACAAAGAAAAATATCGCGGCCGGTAAACACGTACAACTAACTACTCCAGGCACAAGGCTTCTAGGTAGCTTTGTTGCCAATTGTTTTTTAAATTTTTAACTGGGGGAAAAATTATTATTATTAATACTTTTTTATTTGTAGATTGAAACATTTAAAACTAGTTACTTTTATTAGCAAATGGATGTAGTAATAAGCGATTAAGACAAAAGTTTTCAGTTGTGAAGGTTTTCAGAAATAATTGCTTTCAAAGTTCAAATTTTGACATCGTTTAGATAAAAATCTGTCAAGTTTTGACATATATGTCATATGAGCTTTTCTACTTGATTTGAGCTCCACTATCCATTAAAATCATGGACATCATATTTTTACACCCTGAAAATTTATATATATATATATATATATATATATATATATATATATATATATATATATATATATATATATACACAATTAAATATTTTGCTCGATTTACAAATAAATCCTTAAAAAGCCACCCGACAAGTAACTGCCTAGTCACTAGGTAAATCTTCTGTTTTAAAATATTTACATGAACAAATGGCATCCATAAAAAAAAACTTTTAGTTTAGGAATTTAATGAAAATAGTTCAAATCGCAAATAAAAATTTTGCAAAATAATGATGGGTAGATGCAATGCCGACCCGCAACTTTTAAAGCTAGGTTCCCACTGTGCGAAAATTATACGCGAAACTAGTCTCTCGTTGTTTGTAGATACCTAACGCCTATCTCGAAACTTCTCTCGTGAAGATATTTCGAGATTAGCGGATGACTAGTCAGTTTTTGGGTGTAAATTAGTGTTTTGCGTTGATTGTTTCGCTTCGTGTAAAGGCACACGTATTTGAAGCTTCACTTAGGCCTCAGCCTTTGTGGATTGTCTCAAGATAAAAAAAAAGAATTGATGACTGTACGTATAGGATATGGCACACAAAACATAGCTAAAATTCGATATTCTTTAATGTTTAAAGGAAAATGTTTTATTTAGCTATAGACTAATCCCTTTGACAAGTAATTTCATTCGTGGCTATAGTAAAAATCGCCATATTCATTTTGAACATTTATGTAACATTTGCCCTTTATCCGTACTGTTTCTATCAAATGAGTAATATAAAATAATATTTTTAATAATTTCTTTATTTAAATAACCCACCTCTACCACAAATCTGTGCAGATTTTTTTTTACACAAAATAAAAAGCCTTTGCCGAAATCAAGGCTCACTATGCATTTAAAAATAATTTTTTTGGAAATAAATGGGGTTACAAGCTTTTAGAGAATGTGTTGTTATACATCGTTAAAATCAAAATAAGGAGCATGGCCAGGTAAAAAAACGTCGAATGTGAAATCTGAAAGCACTATCAAAGAAAAAGTAGCAATATAAATGTGCAAGTAATTTTTAAATCCATGTAAACATAAAGCCAAGAAAAAAAACTATTTTCCAAAAATACTCGGAATTAAAAAAAAAATAAATGGCGCGTTAATAGTCACATAAAACAGCAACTTTTTTTCCATTTACCCGTCTTCGTATCTCTCACCATTTCCAAGATGCCTACACTGACCCTTCTTATCTTAAACACGCTGTATATTATATTTCAACAAGTTTTACTTCTAGAGCTATACCGGGTGTTGCTCCATCGAGCGGGACATAGGGAATCCCATGTAAATTTTGAAGTGGTCGAATATTGGCTCCCCTAATTATTTTAGAAGAAAATATTATTAGGATTTTTTAAAGAGCACGAAAAGTTGTACCCAGTGTACAAATTTCAGCTCTTCTCACTCCGCCAGCTAAGAGATAAATGCTAAAATAAGTTACGAATCTCCATCCTAAAAATTATTTAACCTCTTACTCTCAAGTTGTCAGATCAATGTCACATCATTTTTAAATAATGAACTACTCAAATCAAGAAAAAATCACTATTATAAAATGGTTTTATCAGGGAAATAGTTATCGAAGAGTAGCGGACATGTTTGCAGCCTATTTTCCCAATAGGCCAATACCAAGTAAATCGACAATAGAACGGACAATAAAAAATTTGAAACTACAGGCACAGTAATCAATAATTGCAAGTGTGAAGAAAATCGACGTGAAAATCAAAGGCAAATTGTACAAAACGAGAGGGATTTAGACGTGATACTTTGTGTAGAGGAGGCCGAAGGAAACATTAGCACGAGACAACTGGAGGACATTACTGGACAAGACCACACCACAATATCTCGAATTTTAAAAGATGTAAATACCACGCTTACAAGTACGAAAGACACCAAGAATTAAGAGACGGAGACGAAATACGACGACAGGAATTTTGCTTTGAGATGATGGAGAGGACAAACACTGACAGAGGTTTTTACAAAATATTTGCTTTACTGACGAATGCACTTTTACATTGAACAACGAACCCAACATTTAAAATTGCCGGTACTGGAGTAACGAAAACCAAAATCGATTTGTTAAGACAAGGACTCAATATCCACAAAAAATTAATGTTTTGGCGGGAATTTTCGGCCACCATATCCTTGGACCATTTTTCCTTGACCGAAATTTGAATGCGGAGTACTTTCTGGAACTTTTAGAGGAACAAATTTTGCCTGCTTTGAACAACCTTGCTCGTGAAAATCAAGAGATTTGGTACCAAATGGATGGCTGCCCAGCACACAGTACCAGAGCTGTGCGCGAATACTTGAACAACGCATTTAATAACGACATCATAGGCCTGAACCACGCAATATCTTGGCCAGCCAGGTCTCCGGATCTTTCGCCAAACGATTTTTTTCTATGGGGACATTTAAAAACTAAGCTTTATACCAATAAAAAATATGAAAATTTAGACAAGCTAAGGAATGCTATTTCCGCTGAATGTGCCAGAATATCGATGTACCAATTAGCCAACGTAAGAAATGAGTTTTATAATAGTTTGGGTTATTGTCTGGCAGTTAATGGAGGAATATTTGAGCATTTGATTAAATCCTGATATTTTCGTCATAAATTAATTTCTAAATGTAGACAAATTTGTTTTATTGTCTTGCGTAACTGTGAGTGCATGTGTTGGAATTAGCTGTAAACTAAAATGAAATGCGAGGATTCTTTTTGAAATTCCCGTATAAAATTGTTTAGTTTTGGCAATGACATTATAAATTAATGATCTAAATTGTCACTGATAAATCGATATGGTGTTTTTATTATTGATTTCTAGAGTACAGGGTGCATAATGAGATACTACGTTGCAGAAGTATTTAATCAGTTTACTCTTTACTGGTTGATTGAAAAATGCTCAAATTTTTATTTTGTGTGGAACTTATTGTGCTCTTCATTAAAACCTAATAGCATTTTTTTCTTAAATAATTAGGGAAGCCAATATTTGACTACTTCAAAATTTACATGGATGTCCCGCTCGGCGGAGCAACACCCGGAATAAGTAATAAGACTTAAACGAATTTACTTTTAATGAAACTTAATGTTTAAGGGGCAAACTAATTTCCATAAAGTCATAACCAGGCCCCAATCTATTAGTTTGGCAACCTAAATCCTAATGCCTCTGGCATAAAGACCCATTTCCACTGTTATTATGTTTAACTTCAAAACCTAAGTAAATTATAAAGTAGCAAGTTTCTGACAAGTTACAAGCAATGAAAGCAAAAACAGTTATATAAAATAAGTGCCAAGTTCTTATTTAAAAATCTAGGCTTTTTAAAGTACTAAGATAAGAGATATAATGAGCTCAGAACTGTTCGACAAGAAATATATTGTCTTTCGTAAAGACAGAGATTATGAGGCTCTGGATTGCACGGTGGTGTGCTAATTGCGGCACGGTCTCAACTGTCTCCCTCTGTTATGCGTGGCAGTGATGACCCTCAGTTTGAAGATCTTTGGATACGAATTGTGCTTGGTGGTGAAGTAATTATTCTTGGTGTAATGTATATTCCTCCTAATTCACGTCCGATTGTGTATCAGGCTGTAATGGATACTATGGAAAATATTAGACGTAACAACACGAAGGCAAAGTTAATGGTGTTTGGAGATTTTAATCTTCCAGATGTGCAGTGGGTTATGAAGGAGGATCATCTTATTCCGAGTGGTTTTGGTAGTGATGTGGCTGAGGTTTTGCTTAGTAATATTTATTACCTTGAATTGCAACAGGTTAAACCCTGTAAGAAATTGCTTAAACCGAACCTTTGATTTTTTCTGATGAATTTAATAGACTCACAGTTTGTGAATCTTCCAGCCCCATAAGTTCTGTGGATGCATTTCACCCTCCTTTGGAACTGAAATTTTCTCCTGATAGTTTTTTAATAAAGGATTACAAAACAAGCATAACCATTTATATTTTCCATAAAGCAAACTATGAAGCTATTAACAATGCTCTGATGGAATGTGACTGGAGTTTTCTTAATGAGAATGTGGATCTAGATAGAACACTTGAAAAGCTTTATTGCACTTTGTTTAAGGTTATTGAGCATCATGTTCCAAAAACAACAATTAAGGAAGACAAATATCCCAGTTGGTATAGTGAAGATCTAAAAAAATTAATTAACTTGAAAAACAAGCTTCATAGAAAGTATAGGTGGTCCGGCCTTAGTCTGACTATGACAGCTACTCTAGGGTTAGAAGGGAAACTAAGGAACTAATGGAACTTTGTTATCTTCTTTTTGTCAGTAATACCGAGCAACTTATTCCCACAAATATTAATATTATTATTGTTGGTCTTATATTAAGGCGCTTCGTACTGATAATGGCCTTCCTTTAGTAATGTGTCTTGATGGTCAAAGCATGGAAGATCCAATCCAGATAGCTGAAGCTTTTGCTACTCACATTAGATCCTGTTTTAGAGAACATCCAGATATGGTATTTAGTAACTATGAAGAACACAACAATATAATTCTTTCCCACCACACATTCACGGTTGAGGAAATTTTGAGTAAAGTAGATAGTTTGGATAAAAATAAGGGCGCAGGACCTGATGGTATTCCACCAGTATTTATTAAGAATTGTGGGCATGTACTTGTTGAGCCTATGAGGATTATTTTTCAGAGATCTTTTGATAGTGCCTTTTTTCCTCAAATATGGAAGGAGGCAACTTTGTTTCCCATTTTCAAGTCTGGGGATCGTTGTAACGTCAGGAACTATCGTGGCATAACTTTGCTATCTATAATGCCAAAGATCTTTGAAGCGATCATAACTGATGAGTTATTTGCAACTTTGAGGCATCTAACAGCCATTGAGCAACATGGTTTTTATAAGTGGCGATCGACGGCTACAAATTTTGCTGTCTTTCAGACTACCTCATCAACAACATCGAAAAAGGTTCTCAGGTGGACGTAATTTATACAACTTAGAAAAGGCTTTTTGATAGTGTGTGTCACGGTATTTTACTGAAGAAACTTGAGGCCTTTGGAGTTCATGGGCTGTACTTGTTATGGATTTCCTCCTATTTAAGCAACCGTCTCCAGCGGGTTAAATTGGGTGGTGCAGTATCAAGCCAAATCAGAATCACGTCGGGTGTGCCACAAGGTTCTCATTTAGGACCAGTTTTATTTTTAATTTTTATTAATGATGTTGTATCAACGTTCAAGAAGTGCAAATGTTTACTATATGCGGACGATCTTAAATTTTACACAGTAGTAGAAACGATGGAAGACTGCCTGCTTATGCAAAAAGACTTAGTGAATCTTGTTCTGTGGTGTAAAAGTAACTTTTTAAACACTCATAAATGTAAGGTTATGAGGTTTTTCAAATGTCAGAATCCGACTGAATTTGATTATTCGATAGAAAGTACGGTACTAGAAACAGTCAAAACTTTTAACGATTTGGGAGTACTATTTGATACGGAAGTAACTTTTAATAAACATATTGACAATATTGTTATTAAAGCTTGTCGCATGTTAGGCTTCATAAGACGTAATTGTACCTTTGTCTCAGATATTCAAGCGATTAAAGTCCTTTATTTTACATTGGTACGTAGTATATTGGAGTATAACTCTGTGATATTGTCTCCCTCATATAATGTACATATTGATCGCTTAGAACGAGTGCAGAACACGTTCACCAAAATAATTTTGTGGAAACATAGGTTTCCGTATCAAAATATCGATTATTCCATCCGTTTATTATTGGTTGGAATTGAGAGTCTCAAAAAGCGTCGCGAAAATTCTTTACTGTTTTTTCTATATAAAGTGGTGGTATTGACTCTCCCACACTTTTATTTAAAATAAATTTAAGAGTTCCGCAAAGAAGCACTCGTACAAGGCAGTTATTTCATGAAGGGTCACATCGCACTAATTATGGTTTTACTTCTTTCGTGGATAGGTTGTTAAGAAATTATAATAATAATTTTCATAACGTTGATTTGTTTACCTTTACTAATTTTAAATCATTGAAAAGAGATATTACCTATAGATAGTTTATTAGCATCTTTGTATCTTGTTTTGTTGGTTTATTTACTTTGTTTAATTCCTGTTGTTTTAAATGTAACTATTAGATCATTTTTATTTGCAATGTAATATTGTTAGTTTTATTCTATTTATGTTATATATACATATTTTTTTTCTAAATACTAGGTTAGCATTAGTTTTAGTTATTGTGTACCATTTGGAACATTTTGTTCTGTAGTGTACTTTGTTCAATAAATAAAAAAAAAAATAAAAAAAGATCATAAATCAGATTTAGTTTTTTTTAAGATGGTAATTTTTTTAGTTTTACCAACGACAATTATAGTTTTTACTATAGAAGCACAAAACAATGCTAAATTTTTGGTAATAGGTTTGGAGGATCGCCTACTTGAGCGGGCGTCCATCAAGAAAAAATACGTTCAAACGCTGCTATACAGGGTGTCCCACGACGAACCGACGCGGTCGATTTCCAAAACTTAGAACGGAAAATTTTGAAAGTTTGCTTTGGTAGTTTGCTAATATCAATGCGAACAACTCGTCTAAAATATTTTCAAGATGGTGGCACTTCCGGTTGTACCGGATCAATATTAGTAAACTACCAAATTTGCAAAATTTTCCGTTGCTAAGTTTTTGAGAAATCGACCGCGTCGGTTCGTCGTAAGACACCCTGTATAAAAAAACACTGTTGTCCTTATACTTCATACTTTTACCGGTATAATTTTCGTAAGTAATTCTATTTTTTTCCTATTTATATTTATTATATTTGTTTATAAGAATTGCACTTTGTAAGGGGTGGTTTTTAAGGATTAAAAATTTGCCAAATAATGAAATTGGTAATATTTCAGGCAGTAATATTTTTAATTAATAAATCTGTCAAGCTGTTAATTTTTTTGGGATAATTTTTTTTAAATTAAGCTATAGTAGGGTTTGATATATGAGGATCGAAAAGTTACAAAATGAAATTAGTACATATTTTAAGCAGCAGCATTCTAAAATTAGATCACTACGATAAATTAATCAATTTTTTGGAGTAAATATATTTTTTTTACTTTTAGCTTTAACAAGGGTTCATTTTTAAGGGTTGAAATATTTTGAAATTGTATTTCAAGGCACAAAACAACCATTATTCAACTAATTCAAACCAACTTTTACCCATTTTAAGGTTTAAAATGTTATTTTATTTTATAAGTTTTGACAATTAGGTGTAGTTTTCACCTTTAAAAAACAAATAGCGCACATCACCATGAAATAGAATTTGAAGTAGATGATTAGAAGCGCCTAATTCCAAATTTTTATGCAAACGATGCAGGAGAAAAAAATTGCGAGGGTTTGCCATTTTTTTAGCTTTATTTCCGGGACTATAATTATGTATCATCAATAATTTGTCAAAAACATTTTTTTGTAAATCCTATAAGGTGTGGTTATTTAAGGGTTAAGTTATTGTAGTTAAATATTTATTATATTAAATAATTTTAAGAATTTTTTTTTATTTCGTTAATAAGGGTGACTTTTAAGGGTTGATGCCCAGAAATCAAAGACACTCACAAGGCTTTTTCCATGCAACTGCTCTTTAATATAATGTAAAATATACCTCACAACGTAAAAATATATATTCATTCTACATATTTAGCTATGATTTTAATTTACATAATGTCTATTTTAATGGTTTTTTAATTTTTTAGCATAAGGGGTGGTTTTTACCCCTTAAAAATAAGACGCACACCTTTACATATATGTATAGGTATGAACAAAAAGTGTAAAAACAGGTGCCAGTTCTGTATCAAACACACCTATTTAGTACCAGAACAATGCAACACTATAAATAAACAAATAAAAACAAAAACCAGTTTTTTCAAAGAACCAAAATAGGGACAAAGTACTTTTACTAATTTAATAGCGGTCTGAAGCGTATCTTCAATCATCGGCATCGCCCAGCAAAAAACGAGAACCGAAATGCTTACTGCTGTCACTCTTCCGGAACCCCACTATAAGAGAGACGCAGAGTGACCAAAGAATATAAACCTCAATAAGAAGCGACATAAAGTTCCCAATAGCATTGGTTATATGGGAGACAAATTTCTGACGTCACGTGTAGACGGAATGACACTTAAACAGCTTGGGGGTACACTGAGAGAAATATCAACGGTAAAAATTCAGTTTTACACGGGAAAAAAAAATTATATGTATAACTATACATTGCAGTCCTGAAAAATCGTCCCTTTAAAAAAAATTAATATTATGTAATTTTTGTGTAAACAGATGTAAAATAATTATAAGAAATCTGTATATCAATATTGTAATAAAACAATAGGTAAGTGTAAATATATGGTTTTTGAGGTCTTTGAGTACCTATGCAGAATTAAATTTTGTAATCCATTTTACGTCTTACTAATTTGACTGTATAACATTTAGGAAAAAAACGAATAATATACAGTTTATTGCTTCCGCTAATTACTCTTGATGTACATCTCCCATTTCAAAGAAAAAGAGAAAAAAGTTTTAAGGTTTTTTTTGTAAAACGGTACCTATACACCTTAATACTTACCTTTACTATAAATGTATATCCTTTAATTTTTACTGTAAAAAAAACACTGCAATGTACTTTAATGTTTTTATTACATAAACATATAATTTAGCATTTCCTATATTGGTAACAACAACAAAATTTCTTAGTAAGAATATATTAATATACAATGTACAGCATGCTTTAATAAAAAGAAAAAAATAATTAAATTTGAAAAGTCAAAATCTCAAGAAGAACTTTATAATCAAGGTGGCTCGAAACATCATTAAAATACACAATTTTAGTTTTTTAAAGGCTAAATGCCAAGGCTAGAGCATGAATGTTCAAGGTGAGATTAAAAATAGTGTTATATAATAGTATTGAAATGACAAAATCTGAAAGTTACTTCGACTTGTTACCGTGACTATAAATTGATTATATGTGTGATATAATTTTTAGTTTTCTTATCTTTTGACAGGAACTTTAGATCACGATTGGTATATTTCATCGTATAAAATATTTTAAGCCTAAAATTATTTTATAATGTACATTTTTGGGAAATCATTGCATGGATGGGTAAATTCTATTCTTTCCATTTCATTTAAGAGTTTATGTGAAACTTCCTGTTTTATACAAATGTCTTCAAACTTAGTTTTAAAAGCATGTTCCAAATCATAAACATATTTAATAAACAAATCGGAAGGGTGCTACAACGCTCCATGAATGTTTTTTGTAGTGTCGTAAGCTTTATAATACATGTGCTGTTTCATTCGTTTCGTTCAGTTTTGTGGAAATTAAAAAAAAAAGCACTAAATGTGCATAGTAATGCGAATCTTTAGATGTTAATTCTTTGTTAATATACAGTGTCGATCAGCCAAATGGAATAAATTCAATATTAAATAAATGGGGGCTTATTCGAAAAAATGCTCGGACATATCGATTGATATTTTTAATTGCGCATTTTTTTCAACTAAAACTGTATATTATTTAATTTTTGTTTTTTTCAAAGTATTCTAGACATATTTATTCCTTTACCTATTTTCAACTGTTTCATAAATATCTATTGCCTTTGCATCTTTGCCACTTTCGTGAGGGTTACTTTTTGTGCATATACCTACTAGAGACAGCGGTGCCCTTCGGCTGTGCGGAAAAAACGTACGAGAGAGTAAGAAGAATAGTTGCAAAAAGGGAAGGGGGGAAAAAAGGAAGGAAGAGGTTATACACCTATTCTTGCTTCTCTCTCGCACGTTTGTTCTCAAGGCTGCCTCTATAGGGATATCACAAAAAGTAACTTTCCAAAAAATTTGGAAAACATACAAACCCAAAAAATCAAAAGAACCTTTTTTCCAAAATAGTTAAAAATAGGTATAGGACATTGTACATGAAATATATCTAGAATTTTCCCCGAAGAATCCAGAAATTGACTAATAACAGCGCGTTGCATTTAAATTAGGGAAAATTAGTTTTGGCCACTATTTTATGACACGCCCTGTAAAAAAAATATTTTAAAAAAAATGCGCAACCAAAAATACCGATACACGTGTCCGAGTGTTTTTTCGAACACGCCCCCGTTTATTATTGAATTTATTCCATTTGGCTGATACCAAAGATCATACTACTACGAATAGATGGTTCGTTTAAATGGGGCGTTTTGAATCAACCTTAGACAAAAATCGGCAATTGGTCCGATAAGTGAAAAATCACCTGACAAACTTACGAGTCTAGGGCTTTTTCAATATACTTAACACTAATATATACTTTACTTACTTGAAGGCTTTATAGCCATTTTCTCTATTCACATTTGCAGGAGATTACACAGACTATACTTGTTCTATTAAAAAGAATCTTTTCCTTTTTAAAACTCGCAAATCATTAAAAAAACTTCAGAAAAAGGCAGGAACAAACGGTACACGGCAAGATATCAATGCTTCCGTAAATGCGAATAAAATTAAGTCGGTAACCCCTGCCCCAGCGAAACAAAAACCGTGCGACATTGCCAATGTCTGTCGCTTGTACCTTATTCGGAACACAAGTAGCGAAAACGGGCAGCTAAACGGATTGTGTTTTTTCTAGTCGCGTTTCCTACGCAATAGTAAAGGCCTGCCGGCAACACTGTTTAACTTTCGTTCAAGGATAGCGCGAAAATCTCTCGATGGACATCGGCTCGCGTTAGCCAAAGTCCATTAGGGGTATCAAAAATATAGCATTGAATGGTTCATCTTATCCGTAGTAGTATTATCTTTGCTGATACACACTGTACAAATACATTAACAAAGAATTAACATCTAAAGATTCGCATAGTGATCTATAATTTTTACAAGTATTACAATTACTATGCACATTTAGTGTTTTTTACACAGATTTCCACAAAACTGAACGAAACGAATGAAACAGCACATAAAACTCAACAAAGCACTAAACGAAACATGTAATCCGGACTAAAGCTGCCGCGCGGTTGACAGTTAAACAGCTTTGCCCCCTCCTAAAAATTTTGGGACTTCGAATAATGTCGCTTCTTATTGAGGTTTATATTCTTTGGAGTGACTTCGCAGGGCATCAAGGTCTTTTGACTCACGCAAGGACGCTCGTTACTCTGTTTTGTTTTGTAATGCTTTGGTATTTTGGAAATGGTACCTGTAAAAAGCACTTTTTAAAAGATGTTTTCTTAATTGCCTTATTGTAATTATGGTATGTATGGTATTAGTTTTATTTTAAAAATTTGTTAGAAACAAAAATTCGTTTAACTTGCACTTTGCGACAGGACGCTGGTTAAAGGGACATTTAAAACCCAAGTTTTTAAGTGTGTAAAGATAAATTTTGGGTATAAAAATGTAACAGGATTATGTTTATTGTCTTTACGCTAATTGTACACTACATTTTTTTAATTTTTAAACGGGGGGGGAAAAAAGATTTTACTGAAAAAAAGCTTTATTAGTCAGCCAAATTTTTTTTTAACTTTATTGAAAAATTGGGAAAAGTCAATAACAGTCCACAAGTCCACAGATATCTTAACAATTAATTATTAATAAATACCTTAAGCTTTACACAATAAAAAAGAATTAAAAAACAACATTAAACGTCAAAAATTAAAAAAATTTAAATTTTTTATGCCTATTAATAGTTTTAAAAAAAAAAAAGGAAAAAAAATTTTCGGATAAAAATTTTACAAGGTTTTGTTTGATCATAGAGAATACTAAAGTATATTGACGTTACTCTATAAAAATGTTAAATGTAAAATTTAAGCAAACGGGGAAAAACAAGAAAGAAAAAAGCTCTTCTTTAGCTGTTTCCCAACATAGTCAACGTCTTTTTTTTAAATTTCGTATATTAGGATGTAATTACTTTATAAAGTTTTTTTTTTTAAATTTAATTATAAAAAAACTAGTATAAACATTTTAATCCCCTTTTTTTTTGTAATTTGTACATCTATATTTGTATTATTTATAAATTCCTGGACTATATAAAACAATTTTTACTTTTTTTCTTCTTTCCAAAAACACTTATGGGACCAACTAGAATTTTATCCTTAAAAAGGGCATAAGATTATAAACTTACTACTCCCCAAAAAAAAGGAAACCCCTTTAAAGGGTTCAGTTTAAAAATGCCCCGGGGGTTTTTTTACAAACTACTAATCTTTTTTCCCCCTTAATACTGAAGTTGAACAAATTTTTTTCTTCCACAAAAAATTTTTTTTTAAAAAAAAATATTTTCCCCAAAAAAAAGACAGTATTATTTTTGCATTATTTCCCAAAAAACCGTAATATCAATATAATGGTTAAATAATAATATAAATAATATAATAATAATATAAATGGTTTTTTTTTTTTGGGGTGTGTGGTAACCTCAAATTTTTTTAAAATTTAAAACCCCGGGTCTAATTTAACAGTTTTAGTTAAAAATTCTTAAATACGAAATAAACAAAAAAAACTAACACACTAAATATAAAAAAAAGGCTGGCTGGTCAAAACCCTAGTTATTTAGTTCTTCATTGTTTTTTAAAATTTTTTTATTGTTTACTGATTACTCCCAAAAGGGGGCCCCACTTAAACTATAAAAAGCAAAAACCCCCTGCCCCCAAAATTTTAAAAATTTTGAGTGGGCTGTTTTTTTAAATTATATTTTTTCTGTTGAAGCAAAAATTAAAACCTTTAATCTTTCTTAGGATTATTGGCAGTTATTTTTTACTAATTTTTTTTTTTTTTAGAAATTTTGATTAAAAAAAAAAACTTTATTATTGGGAAAAAAATTTTTTAAAGTAGATTTTAAAAAAAATGAATTACAATTCTAGTAAAAAAAAATTTTTAAACTTAACCTTTTTTTAGAGATATTTAAAAAATTAAAAAAAAAAGAGCTTTTTTTATTAAACCTTTTAAACCCCTTTAATAATTTTTTTTACAAAAAAAATTTGGGGATTAATAAACTAAAACGCTTTTTTTTTTAAAAAAAAATTTTTTTTTTTCGAAAATATAAACAATATGGTATTACCAACATAAATAACCTATGATATTACCCTTTTAAAAAAATTTTTTTAAATTAACGTAAGCTTATAATTATTACTTTTTTTTCTTTTTTCCCCCAAAATGATTAATTACTTAATTCTTGGAAGTAAAACATAAATTAATAAATTTCTAGAAACCCGTAAAAAAAATCTGTAAAATAAGGGGAACCCACACGCCCCATCTTAAAATTTTTTTTTACTTTTCCCCAAATTCCCCCTTTTTAACTTAGAGGTTAAAATAGATGGTAACATATTATGTAAATCTTCCCAAAAATTTTAAAAAACTAAAACAAAAAAACGGTATATTTTTAACCTATTTTTTCTAACAACATTAAAAATTTTTTTCCCCTTTTTTTTTTGGGAATAAACTTTGGATAAAAGTACTCATATAACTGTGAAAAATTGATATATAATAAAATTTTATATTTTTTTTAAATTTTAAAATTCTAGTTTTGGGGGGGTTCGAAAACGCCTTACAGACACCTCTTCCCCCGATGAGCAGAAGAGAAACAGTCCCCCAATTAAAAATGGAAAATTAAAAAAACGTCAATCGTGAATGATTCGATCACAGTGACCGAATCGTTTATGAATAGAAAAATCGAACCCCCTTCGCTCGCAGTAATCGAAACACTACCCGACTGAAAGACGGAAAGTAACGTAACGAATGAAGTTTGTGTTGTCTGGCTGGCGACTGGCTTGGTTTCCCGCTCTGTTTTTCAATCATTCGTTCGATAAACTAGTTTGTTACCTTTATAAAAATGAGAAACGTGATTGCGAAATAAAATTTGGGGGGAAATAAAAAGCCCCCTTAACTAACCAGAACCCCCCCAACCTCCTTCTCTGGTCCCATGCAAATGGGGCCGAAAGGGCGGTCATGGTTAGTTCTGGTTGAAAAAGGACTTTTTTTTTTAACTTTTTATTTGAAGGGGGGGAAATCACTAAAAGTGTTTTTTCAATTTGATTTTTTTTCCCTTTCTGTGGGGTTTGGGATAAAAAAAAAAGGCCGTAATTAACACACCAAAAAAAATTTTTAAAATGAACCCATATAATTCAAACATTTTTTTTCCCAAAATTTCTATTATAATTATTTCATTATCAAACATGGTTCTGAACTCGGTATATTAATATGCCCCAAATTTGGGTATTTCGGTTTTTTTAAATTTTTAAAAATTTTTATGAAAAATCGATCACAAATAAAAAAAAATTTAAAAAGTTATATGGGGAACGGGCCCTCGTAAAAAATAACTTAACACATTTTTTTATAAATAACCCGTGTTAATAAAATTTTTTTTGGTGATTTTTGATGAAAGATGCACTCATTTAATTTTGGTATTTATTTATTTTTTTTTAAGAACATTTTTTATTCATTATAAATTGTTTGGGTTTTTTAATTCGTAATAAAATATTGAGCCGGGGGTTGGTTTTGGAATAACTACACAACAGCAATCGCGTAAGGGGAAATTGTGTCGAGTTCGGGGGTTTTCTGGGAATACTTATCCAAAATCTCCGCATCCCTTTTTAGCAATGAATTAGTGTAAAAATTTTCCTATCCTTTTGATATTCCGGTTATACGTATTCGGGGAACAAAGAGATTCGGATTCAATATTTAATACGTATCCATATAACATAGGCAACCGTAAATAAGAGCGCGGAGGGGTCGCACGGGGGATCCGGGGGTGCCGGTGCGGGGGCCCCAAAAAAAGAAAAATCCAAATTTTTTAAAACAGTTGCAAATAATCAACAGGGTTGGGGGAACTGGGTTCCAAACCCCCTTTTTTTTTCAAAAAAATTTTTCTATTTTCGCTATGCCCCTCAAAATTTTGTTTTTATTAAAAAAAAAAAAAAATAAACTAAACGGGATTAAAAGGAAATAATAGGAAAAGGGTTAAAAAAAAAAACTTTTTAATAAAAATTTTTATTTTATTAATAGTTATAACAAGGCAACCCCAAAAACTTTTTCTTTCAAACAGGGGAAAAAAAATATAAAACAACAGCTCTGCAAATCAAATGTAAAAAATATAACTTTCGAGGTAACCTTTTTTTTCCCCTTTCCCGCATTTTTTTTTAAAAAATTTTTGAATTTTTTTTAAAAGGGTTACGTTAAACTCAAGAAAGGGGAAAAAAAAACTGTTTTTTTTTTGAAGGTCAAGTCTTACTAAAAATAACGGGGATAAAAATTTTCTTTTTTTTGTTTTTTATTACAAAATAAAGAAAATTCGCGCAACATTTACGTTTCCCCCGGTGAGTGACGAAATTATTAGCGCTTATTTTTTTCATTTAAAAAAAAATATTTATTTAAAAAAAAAAAGTTTTTTTATTTTACCCAAAAAGCTTTTTAAAGGGGGCGCCATCCGGGGACAAATGGAAAAATCTTTATAAAAAAGCTCTCCCCGATTTTGGTTACGGATCCGGACCCCAACGAGCCCCGTTTTTCCGATGGTCCTCGCCGGCAGTTGGAAGAAAATTATCCGCTCCCGTTTCGATCCCCAAAACGTATTGAATGTGGACTGATTTTTCCGGAAATCGGATCCGTTTAAAATTTGGGGTTTAACGAAATTTGGATCGTATTCTTAAAAACTACAATGAATAAAACCAGTCCGGGGGACCGTAATTTCACCATATTTAAATATTGACCGATCGACCATCGCTGGGACGTTTGGTTTGGTACCTTATAAAAATGATTGAATGGACGATTGAATCATTTGAGAAATCGGTCAATGATTGATTCGTTCGCCAGTGAATGATCGAGTTACCCATCTCTAAAAGGTATAATTTGAATCAAGCGTTTGTGGATTTTACGTCAGGGACTACCACTCCAAATTTAAAAATCGTAGTCTAGTCGAGAAGTGTTTC